>JBBPDI010000022.1:12997742-13007871 GCA_037974545.1 Cucumis variabilis
TGAAATGGAGATCAGAGAGCTGAACCACCCAAATCAGAGATTGAGGTCCTCCTTTGGCGTCCACTATTTTCCTGTTAGTCCAATTAGTGGGTTCTGAATGAGAGAATCCGCCATTATCTTGGGGTCTTGCATGGAGAAAGGGAAGGAAGAAGCAAAAAAATAATGTGAGAGCAAAGATGTTCATATTTCCTCCTCTCTTCAGCATAATTTTGATTCCTTCAGTGTTGAAGAATCATAATTTCAGCAAGGAGGTGTTGTAGACGGAGGTTCACTTCAGCAAAGCTACAATCACGAACAAAAAAGGGACTCAGAAATCAAAAGGGAGAATGGAAAATGGAATCGATGTAACTTACGAATAGAAAACGAGTAGAAACTCTGGTCTTCAACGTGGTTTTTGCAATTTGATTTCAATATCTCTAAGGTAATGTTGTTATTGAAGAATTATTGATACAATTGAATATTATAATTTTAAATCTAATAAACTAAGATTTCGAGATTATCTTGAATTTGAATCCATAATTTAAATGTTATTTACATTTAAACTTTATGTACAAATATAAACGTAAATCAAGTATATAGCTTAAACCATTTATAGTATAGAAATAAGGTTTGGGTATCATGGGACAGTATGGATATGGCCCACCTTGCAGTTACTACAAACTATGTGATCTAAATCGTTCATGTGCAACATGAAAGTGGGGCATTCTATGTAAAGAGTTTACATAAGGCTAGAACATAAAATAGTCATGTTTACGTTATAACTAACTATTTTGATTATTGATGACCTAGATTACTTAATCTTAATCCTAAATAGATTATTCTTAAATCTGCATAAGTGAAGCAACTCAACAACGTTGGCCCAATAAGCCTCCCATTTTAAAGGTAAGATCAAGTGGATAGCTGGTCATTGGGTGCAAGACAAAATTCACTCTTACCCATTATAGGGATAGTAGATAGGTTGTTTCCTTAAAAACTGAATCTAGGTTTTGAACAAGGGGCCTCACCCTTTCATTGACTGGACAAGGATTCGATTTATAGGTTGAACCTTAAACCAATTATTTAATGGTGGATCAGTGGGACTTAAAGAGCAGACTTAAGGAGCAAGATGTAATTTTAGGGGTAAAATGATATTTGGACCTAGCCAAGGTTACAAACAAACAGTGAATGATTAACTTATTGATCATGGTTATATCAGATGGACACAAATATATCAATAGTGAGAGGAGTGCAATTACAAAATTCCACTTGGAATGACCCATTAGTTAATGAATGTTGATCAGCTCGATCTAAAAGAGTTTAGCCAATTAATCTCATATTGTTGGAGCCTATGGTTTATAGGTCTACTAGGTTTTTCTCTACTAACTCATATGGAACTAACCTATAGTATGTTGGATTAGTTCGAATAGTTCAAATTAGGCAAGGAGAGAGAATCCGACAAGTATATGTGATACAACAGTAGGTTATTAGTTTAGAGGTAGAGCTTTATATTTAATTATGATTTAAATATCAAAAATATAAATGCATATTCATATGTAGAAGTTAAAAAATGATGAAACTTGTCAAACTTTTAAAAAGTCAAAGGGTTGACTTTTGAATTTGAAATGTCAAACTTTGACTGGTAATATATTCAAATGTGATTTGAATTTGAAAAAAAAAATGAATAAAATTCATGCTTGGGAGGTTAAAATTAGTCAACACTGACAAAATAGTAAAAAAGTCAAAATGTTGACTTTTGATTTGAAAGATTAAAGCAAGACTTTGACTTGAATGGGGAAATGACCATTTTACCCTTTGCCTAAAGCTAGTGGAAAAATCTAATATTTTATTGGATAATCCCAATATGAAATAACTACTACGCGACAAGGACAGATAACCACTTCAGCAAGTGTGGAACTCGTGTTTTGGAATAGAAGGGTTGAAACGGAAGAAGGTGATAAGGAAGGAAGCTAAGTATAGGTACTACACATTATGAAGTAAGGGAAATTAAATTGACTAATTATATGGATGACGCATTGTGAGAAAGAACCATGGATTATAGCTAAGTGATGCAAGGGAAGTTTGTACTTCACGCACAAGGCGAGGAAGGGTCAGGCAAGAAGAAAGTTGGGAAAATTAAGAGAACTTATTTGTCACACTCCATCTCGGAGCCCTTCCTTACTAGGCCCGAGATAGTAGCGTGAAGCTAATAACTTGTAGAAATATAAGTTATTGTGGTATTTTAGGTAAAATAATGGAGACAAGGAACCAAAACGCATAGCTTTTAGTTCAAATTTATAATGTTAAGAGAATGCACCTTGCATAAGTCATTATGTCTAATTAACTATGTTTTCAAGTGTTTTCCATGTAGGATGGCAAAAAGAAGAAAATAAGTGAATTGCAAGAAGAATCGTGTGTAGGAACTCAGCAAAAAAAGTTGTCTAGTGAGTCGTAAGGCGAGATGTCAACACATCATTATGCGAGACGATTCACTAGAAGACAAAGTGGTAGTTGGAGCTAATGTGTCGAGAAACGACTACTTTCTGCACTTTGTAAAGGATAAGGACAGTGTAGTAGAGCATAAAATTCTTGTCGCCCAAAATATGCCTACAAAAGACTCCAACTTCACCATAAAAAAAATGAAGGAGGCCATTCCTTAAGAAGGTTGGTGTAAGGACAAGTTTTAGAGTCCTTCAGTATTTGTAGTTGTAGTTCTTTCTCCACCTCCTCTCCGATCAATATTTGAGTGAGAGATTAGAGAGAGAAACTCACGTACCATTCTCCTAACTTGTAAAAGAGCCAAAGAATGCATGAAAATGCATTATGTGGCTCGACTCATTTATTTACTTTCCATTTTTTTACTTTGTAATGTGTTGTATAAATATCCTTAGTCTTATTGTCGAGTGGCCAACATTATCAATACAATGCATGTTTTTATCCACTGTCTTTCTCCCATTTATTTGCTATTCATATTATTGAAGTGTTTTAAGTAGTTTAAGTGTATGTTACATACTTGATAAGGAATCTCTAATTATAAGACTCATCGTGTTCAGCCTGAGCGTAACTCAAATCGTTTGGCTAGCGTTCATCACCAACTGCTCGAGAGAGTAAGTAGCTAGGACCTTGCTAAACACTCGCATAAGGAAATTTGAAAATAAATTCCATTCTAGCGTTTTGCCTTTAATCATTTGTGTTCCTAAAGGAGAACAAGTGTGGTTTAGGTGCTAAGAGGTTGCTCGCCTTAAATAGAGAGGAAATATGATGCTTATAACTAAGGAAACCTAGATATGTATCGCTTAATATATCTTTATCATTTGTGTCCCAAAAGGAGAACAAGTGTGGTGTTTAGATGCCGAGAGGTTGCTAGCCTTAAATAGAAGATGGTTAAGTGATCTATATCGTATCAAGGACATCTCACATAGTTTAAATCGGCTATAATGCAGAGACTTTCCTTCATATTTCTTAATACAAGGTAATTCACATTCCATAATCATCCCATTTCATCCATCTACTATGGAATCCTTTGTGTAAATATTTAGATTAACATAGTTTTATAATTATACTGTATAGAATTTATACCGCTTGAAATTAGGAGTAAGCTTTATAAGTAAGTTTGATAGAAATTCCTTGTGTTCGACCCTGACTTACCCAGAAAACCTCTTGCTTTGCTTACATTTGGGCAAGCGTAAGAAAAACTTGTACTAAATGTTTATCAATATACATTTAGCAACGCATAGGTAGGACATGTTTCTTTTATCGCATAACCCTATCCTAGATGTCAGTTTACTCGCACTAATAGAACCTAGCATGGCATATCTCATAATGAGTTTTATAATAACAAAAAACAAGTAACAAAAGTCGATCGACATTGTTCTCATTCTAACAATGCATGACAACCATGCTTAACCTAAGCCTTTAACTATCTCTTTCATAAACAAAAACACACATATTATGGAAAAGAAAACATCTAAAACTTGGAAAGATAAAACTTCATAAAAACATCTCCAGATTCATCGACCTATGGACAATTTGTTTAAATAAATCTTATACAAACATGAATAAATTCTGAGTCTCAACCATACAAAAGTCAAAACTATTACATAACACAACTCCATAGTCTTTTGCTAGTCTATTACAAACACAAAGACTACATCCTTTGCTAACTTAATTACAACCCAAAATGCATGAATGGAATGAATCGTACTCAAAATACTAAATCAAACTTCTTGCAGAGTAGGCAAATTTGCAGTCAGGCGTCAGAACCATGATCTCTACTTGTAAGGAAAATAAAACATTGAAAGGATGAGCTATAAAGCCGTGTGAGTGATAGCTTTTAAAAATAAAATATATTTATTTAAAACTATTAACAACAAGTAAACTTAGCAAAGAAAATTCTTTTTCTCGAACTCAACTTTCAAACTTTACTCTTTTCTTTCTTGCTATACCTTGAATTTCATGTTTCTATGAGACAAAACTCTAGGTGCCAGTAGCACCTTATCTCATTATAGCTATTATCATATGGAAAATCTAGGCATCCATAGAGGCCCTCATCTCTACCTAGTCTATGTGATGGAAACTCTAAGCATCTACTTGATATTTCATCACATGACCTTTATTGCATAGGACAATCTCCCTCATAGGGTTGTTATCCACTCATAACATCTTGGTAGAGACTAAAACATATTCAGAAATCTCATACTAAAGTTTTAACTCAACTTAATTAGCATGCTCATGTAAATCGCTTGCATCAAGTAAGTCTCAAATCTAGCTTTGCTTAAATTATTTTTTTGCTCAAATACTTTTAGAAACTCAACATTCAAATACATATTCATAAATTTCATGCTTAAAGAAACATTTCATAAATTGAATGCTTTAGAAGTTCAACTCGAACATGCTTTCTCATACTCATTTCTAACTTTGTTTTATCGCATGATTATAAAAAAAAAGAGACAGTGAATCGCAGGGAGTGAGTGCAAAAGCTACACAATAGGATCTCTTAGGCGAGGACCACATCATCAAGTGATAAGGATTCACTCACTAACAGACAAGAATAGTGGTTGGACTTGGTGTGATTTGACAAGGCTGCAAACGATGCTGACATGATCAAAAAAATAGAAGTTTCTTACTGAAAGTAGTCTATATAAGTCACCTTCCACACCAAGTGTAAGAGTTTATGAACGGACCAAAACCTAAGAGAGTTCAATTAGAGATCAGAGTTCCATTAGAACCGAAGGAAAGGACTAGCCTTTCTGCCTTCTGTAAAAGATTACATACTCTTCTCCGATCAATTTTATAAGTGAAAATTTAGAGAAAAAACTATAGAGAGAACCACCATTTTCTTTCTCATAACTTGTAAAAGAGCTAAAGAATGCATAGGCATTATGCGTCTCGACTTTTATATGTTTACCTTTCAATTTTGTATTTTAGTGTAATGTATGATGCTCATATTACATAGTGGTCGAAAACTTACGTTCTTTAATATATTGCAAGTTTATGCATTTTCAATCTTTCATGTATTTGTTGTTTATTTGTCAAAGTGTTATAAGTAGTTTAGGCATGTGATAAGTTCTTAATAAGAATTATAACTTATAAGGTTTATCGCATTAATTGAGCTTCACTCCATTGCTTGGCTAGTGTTTGCCACCAACTACTCGAGAGAGTAAGTAGCAAGGACATAGCCAACGTGCGCAAGAGGGAGTTTGGCAACAAACTTTCTCTTAATAATTTAACCTTCATCATTTGTGTTTCGAAAGGATAACAATTGTGGTATCTTGATACCGAGAGATTGTCACCCTTAAAAGAGAGATAATACGAGTTTTGTAAATAACAACTTCTAGATAACTATTGTTAACTAAGCTTTATCATTTACATCCCGAAGGGTGAGCAAGTGTGGCATTTAAGGCACTGAGAGGTGTCTGCCTTAATTAGAAGGTAGTTAACTGATCTCTATCGCATCAATGACTACCACATGGCTTAATTGCCTAGAACGCATAGACCTTCCTTCACATTTTCTTAACACAAGTTAGTTCATTCTCCATCCTCTCATCTTTCTTTGCCACCTTTTACAGATTTTTTAGTGTAGATAGTAGGTTTAGTACTTGGACATACTTTTACTTTATATTGTATAGTTATATTGCCTAGATGATAAGTTTTATAGCCAAGGTTTGATAGAAATTTCTCGTGTTTGACCCTGGAATCCCCAAAAAACCTATCGTTTTGCTTACACTTTGACAAGCAATAGGAAAACTTTGACTACATGTTTATTATTTCGAAATCAATAATACACAAATAGAAACTGCACCCATTTATCGCATGATCCTATTATAATTGTCTAATATGCACAATTAGAGCCTTAACGTGGCACATCTACGAACAACTTCAAACTGCATATGCACACGTATCACAAACACAACAAGCATAAACCAAGATGAAGGATAAAAGGGTTTTTATAGTTGAATCTTGAGAAGTTAAGTGGAATCCAAGGTAAGATTTAGGATAGAAGGATAATTCTAGGGAAATCTTGGTGTTGGTTTGGTCGAGATTAGAAGAAGAGAAAGGAAATCAAGGAGATCTCGGGCAACCTCAAACACGAATCTAGACAAGATTAAAGGTAAAAGAGGAAAATGGAAGGATCTCAAGGCAAACTCAAGGTTATGCCAACCGATACTGGAATAAAAAAGGATTTAAATGGTGATCTCGAGGTAACCTCGGGCTAATTTCGACCAGGAACACTAAGAAATTAAGTGTTTGGTGAATTGGATTTCATGTGTCATGACATGAAAATACTTTTAGAATTTTGGGACGTAGAAGTTGATGAGTTACTAAGAGTTTAAGGAATGACTAGTTGAAATTAGTATAAATAAGAGATAAATATACAAGAAAATGGTTGCTCTCTGAGATTTTAGTAAAAAAAAGTGTGAGGAGTTGTGCTAGAAAAAGCTTTCCAGCAAATAAGAGGGTTTAGGGTAAAGTTTTCTCAACAAAGTTTGTGAGTGATTTTTTAAAACCAAGATTTTATTAAGCTTCCTTCCAACGTTTCTAGTGTTATATGGTTTGTGCCTTTCATGTTTACATTTAGGGAAGCATGTTTTACGTTGTTAAGGATTTACAGGAAGCATGCTATTGTGGTTGAACACATTTATGTTGAACTTTGGTTTCTATAAAGCATGTTTTATAAAATGCTTTAATGTTATGTTTTAAAGAAAGTTAGTGTTTATTAATTGTATTGTATGTTATGATTGACAGTCATATTCCTATCAGTGAGCTAGCTAATTATGTGCACATAATGAGTT
Source organism: Cucumis variabilis (assembly GCA_037974545.1). Classification (NCBI taxonomy): domain Eukaryota; kingdom Viridiplantae; phylum Streptophyta; class Magnoliopsida; order Cucurbitales; family Cucurbitaceae; genus Cucumis; species Cucumis variabilis. The sequence goes on from JBBPDI010000022.1 coordinate 13,005,011, forward strand.
AAGACAATCATGGGTTGAAAGGATCACATGGCAGTAAGAGGCTGCTAATACATTGAAAGGAATGTATTGAGCTTAGTGACATGAGAAACAAGATATAAACCAGTAAAATCCCAGGAGATGCTAATGATTGTGAAAGGACATCATAGTATTACTATAAATTTGAGTTTTAATCACACTTGAAATCAAGAAAAAAAAAAGGGTAGGATGGAGTAAAATGTGTCGTTAAAAATAAAAATGCAGAATTTTTTGTGGCAAAATTTTATTTTTCTTGACACTATTATCACGTCATTAATCAATGACATAATTTTTGTTTCATTAAAAAATATCCCTAATAAAAAAACATTATTCCCATATTAAAAAAAAAATCTCATTTACTTCGTATGGTACTCTCACGAACACACTGTCGTCATAACCGTTGCAAAAAAATTTTCATCGTGCCCTCTCTCAAACTCTCGCAAAATATCTTTGTCAGCTTATGTGTCCTCCTCCGTCCACTCACATCGTTGTGCCCTTTTTAGTCATGCACATAACCCTTGCTGACAATCACTTTGCCTGAGATGTTGGGAATGAGATAGGGCTTCCCTTCCCTCATTGGCAGATCCAAAAAAATTATTAATTAAGGGTCATTTGTTCTTCACAGGTGAGTAAATAATTGTTAGTTTTCCTCTATTGTGAAACTCATTTTATATTATAAACAAATTTAGATGCTAAATTATTTGAGTTGATAATGATCATAATATAATATATAATTCTAATTAGAATATGGTTGTTGTTTAATTACTTTGAACATATATGGTTTGATACTTCAAATCCTAATTTATTTTGATCTTGTTATATACTCTTCTAATTTACAAAGTTAGATCAGTATACATGTATATATATGTTATGTTTTAAACATGTTAAAAACATAACACTTCTTTTGTCTAAACTTTAGCTTTCTTTATAACTAACTATTCGTTCTCTTTTGGAAAATATGGAAGATTACAGATTACTGCATGTTTGAAAGGCTTCAAAGTTGTACAAGCCAAGGTGTAGAGTAGAAACACTCTAGCCCTACCAAATTTATAGCACATGGTTCTCCTCTTTTTCTTTCTCTACCTGTATACTAAAAACCTCTTGTGTGTTCTTTCTAACTATCTACATATAATATAGGCTATCATTCCCTCGTATCCAAAACAGTCCTTACTCAACAGAATAGAACTCATTTGCTATTATTCGCTCTCCTACATAAACAAGCAAATGAGTAGTTGGCATTCATATGCAAATGAGTACTTCTTTCCCCCAAAAAAAAATGTTTACTAGAAAAGTGTTTCAAAGGAGTTCTATCGTATTTGATTTGTTTTCATGTGTAGGATGTAATCCTCCTTATATTGACTATTTTGACAGTCCAACTATCAATTATTTTAAAGCATCAAATATGTACTCACTACTCAACATGCATGTTTATTTGCCCTTATGTTGGCAAGATAAACTTATGCTAAGTATCAACTCGAGTGGAAGTTATTAGAGCTCTCATGATTAAATGACTAGTGAGTATTATGTGCTCTTAAAAAGAATAGTGAAGAAATCAACCTTTTTGCTACAAGCAATTTGCACACGGAAGCAGCTGAAAATATTAATTCTTAAAACTTTGGGGCAAAACAAACTAACGAACATTTTTTCTTGTAGTTGTTTTGTTTGTCTAAGTTAGTACTAGTCAATATTATTTGATCACTATAAAAAATCATACATGCGTGGTTAGGAAGAAATTTTGAACTTTATTGATGTAGATTGTAATTTAAACTGCAGTCTATATTCTGGGATAATTGCTGGTGCTCGGGAAGCGTTTTTTAATGGCATTCCTTGTCTATTGAGATGGGATCCTTTCTTTTTTAATAAAGATTTCTTTTATTACTAAACTTAATCATTTAACTGTTACATAATATCTATTGTGACATGAGATCCTTTCTTAGAAGGGAAAAAGAGGAAGAAGAAGAAGAAAGATTTAAATTCGTAGAGTAGTAGAGATGGCATGTCATTTTGTTTGAAAAATTTCCCGATCATATTAATTATTAGTCTAAGTATATTTCATTATTAATTTATTGTTAGTCTTTACACATTTTTCGTTCTTGTTATGAAGCTTCAGGGTTGGAGCTTAAGTGCAATCTTAGCTGATGCCAAGGCTCAAATTTTTTCACAAAATTGTTTCTTGAACATTGATTTTCCAACATATATTGCTAATCATAGGGTAAATTTCTTCTACTTTTCTTATTGAGTTATGTTGTATAATGTATTATGTTGACTGCTTATTACACTTCCATGTTATGAAGGAGGTGGTTAACACTTAACAGTAACTCTTGTGGGTTTTTTGGGACATTATTTAGGGTTATAACTTAACTAACCAAGGCCAATGCATATACACAATGGGTTGGAGGAGGGTTACATCGGATTCTCAAGGAGGCAAAATGTTGTCAACTATGACAATGGATCCAACACCATCAGTGGAATATAAAATGTCAGAGGAATCATATTCATCTGAATTGTTTATGAGGCAGGTTAGTTCCCTGCCCTTCTAGCAAAACTATTTAATTAAAAGGACCAGTAATATTAACCTTACTAGATTAGGATGTGATCTGATATGTGTATACTAGTGTCCTTGAATTCTACTTGAGAGAAAAACATTGGTCCCCATTTAGTATTATGTTGGAAACTGCTTTTTTTTTTGTGTTTTAGATTGATATATGTTAGACTACTAAAGCAAACAAATTTGGCATTGATGTGACTTGACTGATTTATGAGAGTTTAAGGTGTACAAACTTTTTGTTTTTGTTTACTTGTGAATTGATTTGCTTTGGAAATGTTCTTTAGTCATACTCTAAAAT
>JBBPDI010000022.1:13021518-13034953 GCA_037974545.1 Cucumis variabilis
AATTTACTTTTTATTTGTTAAAAAGTTTAATTAAACCCTATTCACCCCCCTCTAGGGTTGCCATACCGATCCAACACCAAGAACTGCACTTCATGAATTGGAAAAGTTTGTTTCTCATTCAGTGCTTCATCTTTTTGTTGAATGTCAAAAAATTTCTCAATTACTACTTCACGTTTCTTTCCATTTTCTAATGGTTTTTCAGTAACTGCTTCATCATTTTTTTTTAATCTCCACCCGTTGTTCTCCATCTGAAGCTTTTTTTTTGCCTTCTCCTAAAGTTTTGACAATGTAACCAACTTCTTTTTCTTGATGGATATTTGTTGTTTAGGTATTTTCTACAATTCATAATATTAGTTAAGGAAGAAACAATTAATGCAAAGGACTACACGATTGTAATATATACATACCAATTGAGATTCTTCATTTATAGCGGGAATAGATGGTTGAACTTGCTGAATTGTTGAATATTGTTCCTTAGGTAGACATACCAATGGAACTAATGTGAGGTCTTTGATTGTAGTTGATGGTAGTATCTCACAAAGTGGAAGTGGTTGGGTTATAGTAGGCCTTTCAATCATTTCTAGCAGTTTCTTTTCTGTTTGAGTATGATTTTTCAAATGTTCTTCTATATTACTTATAGTTAATAGCAACTCTGCATCTATGCCATCAATGCTAATATCACTACCTAACTGCTCTTGATGTTGAGGTGATGTTTTTTTTGTTCTCTAAAAAAAGAGTAAGAAAAAAAAACAATTGTTTATTTAGAATCTAAGCAATTTTAAACAATATTAGTAAATAATGAGTTAAATACTAACTGTTGAGTTTCTACAGTAGATTCTTGAGCATGTAACTCTTGAACATATGGATTCTCAGGGATGATCACATGTTCATAATTATGATGGACATCATTCTTGTCCAAATTTTGATGATTAGAATCATTACGAAGATCATCGTACATGTTGTCAATATCATTAATCCATTGGTTCTGATTCTGATTCTGATTCTAATATTTAAAAAATGGAAAATAAAATTAGTTATAAAATGATCGTGTATACTTAAGCAAACAATCATGTAGAATACCTAAACAATCATGTTACCAAGAGTGATCGATCATTCATATGAGATATGTGATCGTGTAATGAAATTTAAATGATTGGTTATTTCATTTAAACGATCTTTTATCTAACCAAATAAGAAACAGAACACTTAAAAAAATTAAACTTTACCTAGACCAAACTATTGAGCATTTGCTTTATTTCAGATAGGTCTGATGCTTGCTTTCTAATTATGTCATCCATCTTACAGATTATGGAAGTTAATGTCGATAAGTCCTTATGAACTTCCTTGATCTCATTGTTTAGTTTTTTTTGTAATATTTTGAATGACTTCGTTATAATTTGTCATCGGATCTTGGACGTTTGTTGTTTGTATTTGGATTAGTTTCAAGCTGGCCAACCACTGTTTGTCTTTCTTTTCTTTTCTTTTTGGTGATAGTTACTCAACAAAAGTAACCCCACGACATTTGCATTGGACTAAAGAAGTATAGATGAAGTTGGTTGGAAATTATTCAAGTCATCATGATCAGATGATTGATTGTTCATACCATGAGCAGGAGCGTTAGTGTCATTGTTGTTAGTATCTTGCATTGATTCATTTTCCTCAATATTGATGTTATCATCTCCTCGAATTCAACTCTCTTTAAAAGCTTTCTCTTGGGGGGATAGCTTCAATTTAGGTAGAATAATAGTCTACAATAATATAATCAAATAATTGTTAATACATTGTTTATCAAAGCTAGTCTTAAAGTAAGAGAAAAAAAAGAGAAAAAAAATCACTTAAGGTAAACGATTGTATACCAAAGGATACACGATCGTGCATTCAAGTAAACGATTGTCTACCAAAAGATACAAGATCAAGTTCGCAGTTACATGATCGTTCACGAAAAGGTACATGATCTTGCTACAATTATAAATGATTGGTCAGAATTTACACTTACTTTTTTTGTTATGGAATATATTTTTCTCTAACATTTTGTAGGATGGAGCTTATGTACAACTCTACCTCAATATTCCGGGAATTGATCCTTTTTGTCTTTTGTGGCCAGGTGCTCACTTGCAGTTGAAAGTGTTTCATATGCCCACACATATAGCAGTTAAACGAATATGTTAGTGTTTGATGTTTATGTTTGATGTTTAGTTTGTATTTAAATAAAATATATAAATAAATAAAAATCACCTGGAAAGAAAGTACATAACCCTTGATGTTATAGTATGTAATTGCTTTTGAACTTTATGCTCTTTTTAACTCACATGCTTCCTTTTAGCCTTGTAGAATTGTCTTCAAACTGTTGAGCAAATAGGTGTAGAAGAAAGTTGACCAATCAAAATTCTTAAAAACTTCTTGATCATTAACTCTTCTAAAAACATCCATATCGAACTGTGTTTTCTTGTCTTTCCCCACCATCACAATTTCAATAAAGAGTGCTAAAGCAACCTTCACAATATCTTCATCGTTTGTATAATTAAACCGTTTGAAAACTTCCTTAACTTCTGAGTATGTTATTATCTTCTTGTTCTCTGATCCAAATAGGAGGTTTTGTAGTCGCTTATTGTCATAATCTTTATCCAATGTTACACCAGTTGGCCACAAACCAGTTATGATGTTTAAGTCATTTTAGGTGAAATGGACTTTTTGCTCCAAAATAGAAAAATAAATTCCATTTGCCTTGGTTTCTTGAGGTATATGCTTGAGCAAGAAATGATGGATTAGTTGGTCATTGAAGACCATGTTCACATCCAGTATTGGACTAAAATTTATTTTTATGGAACGACTATAATTGTTCCTTGGTCAGTTTATCCTTTATAATAGTGCCAATCTTGTGGACTTGGCACGAGATAGTGACATGAAAGTATTTGTTTTCAGGTATAGCCATCCTAAAATGAATGATCATAGAATTTTAGTTACGTACACGATCATTTAGAAAACTATAAACCCTAAACCCTAAAAGTAAACTGTAAACCCCTAACTATCATTTAGAATATGTTCAAACACATCTACACGATTGTTTGTTTTAGAGTAAGATATCGTTTAAGTGACGTAACATATCGTTTAATCCAAACAGTAACCCAGTCAAAACAGAATTAATCAACAAGTAATAAAAAATTGAAACGTTTAACAATGTTGATATAAAAGTTTAATGAAATTGGAAACGTTTAAGAGTAAATGCTTAGCGAACATAACATGGGAATAAAAGTTATCAATCTTGAGAATAAGTTAGAGTTGGACGAACACAAGTTTCTTGTTGAAGGCAGAAGTCAAAACGTTTAACAATCTTGAGAATAAGAGTTTTAAGAGAATTGGCAACATTTAAGAGGAAAAGCTAAACGAAAGTAATAAAATAGTTAATCAATGAAGAATCAAAGTTACAAAAACATACCTCTGATGTTGAAGAGGAAAATGGAAACGTTTTAGTGGAAAGGATTAAGGAAATTTGAAACATTTGAGCGAAAAAGAGAAACAAAACAATACGTTGAAATGAAGTGAGCGAAAATGAAGAAAGTCGTAAGTATTTTAGTCTTTTTTACCAAAGAGGCAAGACTGTCAATTTGCGTGCTTTTTTAAAGTGTCGATTCACATTTATTAGTATGTTAGTGCGTTTCTATAAACGATACATGTAAACGATCGGGTAATTAAATCAAAACGATTTTTGATAACATCTAAACGATCTTATCAATGAATGTAAACAATAAACGATCGTCTTGCAAAAACTAGACGATCATACTAAATGATGTCTCAGTAATATCTAAACGATCATGTAATTAATATACACGATTGTTTAGTTAAGTAAAAACGATGTTGTCGTTACATGTAAACGATCTTTTATTAATATCTAAACGATTTTGTGGTTGAACCTAAACGATTCTATAGTTTATCTTAAACAATCCTGTAGTTTACTGTAAAGGATCGTTGTTTATTTATGTAAACAAACTAGTAGTTAAATTTAAACGATTGCTTAATAACATATAAATGATTATATTAATTATTTTAGACGATCATTTTACAAAATCTTAGAGATAATGTTATTGTATTTAAATGATGGTGTGGTTAATTCAAAATGTTTGTATGTAAATATACAAGTATAAAACAGAGAAATGTTCAAATGTTGCTATACATTTATTGTAAACATTATTACATATAAATGTTATCTACCTTCGTCAAACCAACTTTCCATTAGATAAATGTTACAAAACATGTATAAAAGGACATTAAAAAACTGTGTAAATGTTTATGGACAAAATGTGTGCATAAATTTCAGCATCCAAAATCATACACAACGTCCAGAAACACAAGAGTTTTGGAGCCCTTATCTACCATTGTCAAGCCAATTTTTTAGATCCAAGCTGTTATCTTCTGTTGTTAAGCCAACTTTTCATTCTCTTCCATTTGGATCTGGAAGCTTGTAACCAACAATTTTCCATCATCCGGAGTTCAAAAAGGATTCAGAATCTAGGAAGTAGATAAGAGCTTACCATAGTCTTTTCAAGACATTTTTAGAATCACCATTACAGTTTTGTTGACAAGGACCAAGCCAAGATCTTGCACAGTATCCTTACAATCACAGCATCTTGCACGTTTCTTTCTCTTTCTTCTGGATCTTAATGTTCATGTTCCAAATAACATCTTGAACCACATTTTGTGAGAATCACATGCCTATATCCCTTTCTAAATGTTTGAGAGGAAAAATTTGGAAACCCTAAAGCTAATGGTTTGAAAGTATGCGTTTTAAAGGAAGATGAAGGGACTGAAAAGTACTTGTGTCGTTACATTCAAAATTAGGGCTAAAATGTCAATAGATACGAATTTATTATTTTACAACACAAGAATTGAGCATTTTCAACCAAAAAACCCTAAACAGTAAGCATTTTCACCATGAGGCCTTAGCTTTTACTGTAATCTAAATGAAATTATAAAAATATCTAAACGATCATTTTGTTTGATCTAAATAACGGTTGTGTTCAAACTAAACGATCTTGTACTTACATCTTAACGAACGATCTTATTCAAATGTAAAAGGATCGTCTTATAAAACCTAAACACGATTGAGTTGTTAACCCTAAACAATCTTGTTGTTTAACATAAGTGGTCTTATACATAATTACATCTAAACGATCTTGTAATAACATGTAAATGATCGTATTAATTATTGTAAAAGATTGTTTTATAATGTCTAAGCCATTGTTTCATAAAATCTAAATGATATCCTAATAATATCAAAACGATCATGTCATTTAATACAAATGATTGTATGTTTAAGTGAAAACGATCTTTGATTACATTTAACGATTTTGTCATTACATGTAAACGCTAAACATTAAATCATAAATCGTAAATGATCTATCCAACTAATGTAAACGGTCGTTTCATAAACCTAAGCGATGCTTAAGTTTATCATAAAAATCGTATATGTAAGTAACCGATCTAGTAATTAAATCAAAACAATCTCGTAATAAAGCGATCATGTTATTTAATATAAGTGATTGTTTAATTAAGTAAAAACGATCTTTGATTACATCTAAACTATCTTTTCATTACTTGCACAACTCTTGTGAACGATCATTAAATAAATTCTAAGCAATCACTAGAAGAAATATAGCCTTTAATGTTGGTTGGAAACTAAAAAATGAGCTTTAATGTTGCTTTTCAAAAGACGAATGTTTAATGTCGGTTTTAAACTGGCATTAAAGAAAGAGCTTTAATGTTGGTTTAAAATCGACATTAAACATCCTTCTTTTGAAAAACAACATTAAAGATCCTTTTTATTTATTTTTATTTTGTAAGAAATTGACAATTTCTTCATTTTCTTCTCAATCTCATCTCACACTCTTCCTTCTCTTCTTCGAACAGTCACCGCCACCACCATCATCGTCGTCCCTCGTGCCCAGCCCGTGTCCGCCGCCACCGTATCACTCTTCCCTCCTTCATCCACATTTGTTCTCACCACCACCGTTAGGAGTCTTTTTCTCCGACCACGTTCGTGCTCAACCCTCATCACCACCATTGCACGTTCACGTTTGTCTCACAAACGATCATGTAGTGTATTATAAACTATCGTTTATGTTGTCATCACATGTAAACGCCAAGCTTTAAATCCTAAATAACATGATAAATGATTTTATAGCCTACTATAAACAATCGTTTATATATGTAAATGATCTCGTAATAACATCTAAACGATCATGTTAATTATTGTAAACAATTATTTGACTATATCTAAATGATGTTTTTATAGACATTAAACAATTAGATTTAGATGAGACAAATAACACAATTGTTTTTACCATTGTAATACAAGCTAAAATTGTAGTAAGGAAGCAAAAAGATCGTACAATAAGAAACTTGCAAAACAGATTAGAAAGAAATTTACAGTTAGTAAATTATAAAACAAAGAAGTGTTCAAAAGTTCTTTTACATTTATTGTAAATGTTATCACATCCAAATGTTATAGAACATGTAAATGTTATCTGCCTTCATCAAACCAACTTTTCATTACATGTAATATGTTACGAAAAAATGTAAACTACACATCTGCTACATGTAATCACCATTTCTAAACAAACGAAGATGAATAAGAAACAGTTTTACTGTTGCTCTCTCTTTTCTAATCAAGACCAAATCTCCAAGCAACGACTAGAAGGTACAAAATGGAAAGTCCTTTAGTTCTTTAAAGAAGAATGGTCTAATTATTTGAAAGGATTTTGCAAAACACTAGATGTTTTTAAGCAGAAACTCAGGATTTTACGAGCCGTCATGTTCTGCTGCCAAACCCTCAATCCATTCATTTACATTCTTAAACCTACCTTCCATTTTGAAACCAACGTTTTCCATATGGAGTTGATATTAGAATCAGAATCAGGGAAGTAGATAAAGAGCTTACTAGACTTTTCTAGATATTTTTTGAATCACCATCACATTTTCATTTAAAAGGACCAAACTAACCTTCACAATATCTTCACAATCATAGTGTTCTGCACATTTTTTCTTTCTTCTATTGGATCTTGTTGTTCTTGGTCAAAATAGCAGGATGTTGAACTACATTTTGTGAGAGGCAAATATTTTAGAGGAAAAGTTTGGAAACCTTAAACGTAATGGTTTGAGAGCATGTGTTTTAAATAAAAATGAAGGATAAAAAAATGAAGAGTTTTTGTGTTATTCAGTGACAGGATAATAAATGCGAATTGATTATTTACAGCATGCAAAAACGAAAAACTCTTCGCATGGTATCCACGTGGCCTTAATCAAGTGAAAATCAATACGTATCAAAGTATATATAGGCAAGGTCGTTACAATCAAGCACAAATATGTCCAAAAATGAAATTCAATTCGCTAAAGGTATGTTGAACTTACCAAGATTTTTACCTTGACAAAAGTAATTAGAATTTTATCCTTCCTTTTTACAGTAGTTTGGTGGAAGTACGAGTGTCGAAGCCAAGAGAGTGAGGGCAAGGTAACTTTAATTTCTTGAAATTAAGCTTCAAAGAGATGATGTAAGTAGCAAAAAAAAAAAAAAACATTGAAGAAAGTGTGCAGAAAGTCAAGTAGAACCAAGAATCAAAGGAGATTAAGATGTGAAGTCAATTCACAAAAGAAAGAAGTAAAAAATTGAAATTAAAACTTTGTGAAAAAATGAAGGAGTGGGCTAAAGACACTAATCAATTCTTATCTTTGAATTAAAAGGATTATGAAATGATTCTTGCTCAATTAAAAGGAGTTCTTGATCAAAATTATTGCAAGATCAAATAGATCTTTGTAAGAATTTTGATCAAGATTTCAAGAAAAGAAATGATCACCATAAACAATTATTATGTATTCTTGCAATAACAACTAAAGTCTAATTCTTGCTCTTCAATGATGATCAAAGTATCTTTCACATTTTTTTGGAAACAATTTCCAATCAATGAATTAATTGGATTTAATTGTGCACATAGAATTGATGCAATTAAATTCAAAATTTGTTAAGAACAAAGATGATTCATCTAACATTAATCAATTTCAAGATTTGACATGATGCAATCAAGAATTAAATTGAGTTTTTATGTAGATAAAGGTAATCAAATCGATCTTGCATTAATTTTTCATACCCAAAGTATCTTGCATACAAATTGGTGAATCAAGAACAATATCAAGAATTAAATTGACAAAAATGCTTGTAATTGAAAGAAGGAATGATTCTTGATACAAAAAAATTAGGATTCAACAAAAACTAAAATTTAAGATTCAATCATATCTAATTAACAAGGAAAAACAAAAAAGAATTCTTAATATTGTTCTTGAAAAGCCCTAAGCCCACTTACCTTTTGGTGATTAGTCCTCCGTTGACAAAAGAATTCTGGAACTTAATTCAGGGAAGAAAAAAAAAGATAGAATGGGTGAGTAATTTGTAGAATTTGAGAGAATTTTGGGAGAATTTGAGATTTATTTGAAAGAAAATGGTGAATTGATTATAAAATTAGGAGAAATTTGAGACTTATATAGAAAAAATGGAAATAACCGTCAAAGGATTCGAACTCAACATCTCAAACGCGCGCGCGAAGAGTGACGGAACTTTGGGAATTTTTCGGATATTTGGTAAAAGATTATGACAATGCCACTAAAAAATATGAAGAAAAATAAAATAAAATAACGCGTCTGGGATTCGAACACACAACGTCAGAGGGTCGGGCGCACCAGGAGCTGACACGTGGTGCGTGGTGAACGGTTGGAATGATGAAAAAGGCACGCGGATGAAGAAGTTCAAATATTTTGAATTATCCTGCGTCTGGTATGGATCGAACCTTTGACGTGGGAGATGTGCGCGAAAAGGGCCAAAACGACGGCCGTTGTTGGTGTTTTGAAAAATTCGGATTTAATTTTGCGTTGGATGAGGATCGAACTGGTATTGAATATTTACTAATTTGCCCCTTGTTTTTATTTTGACCCTTTTCTTCGTTTGAACTCCGTTTTAAGTGCTTTTCACTACACTGAGTTTGTAATGAAGTTTTCTTTCATATTTTGCACAAAATATCAAAATAATGAGAATATTCATAATATGGATTGAGAGTAAAGTACAAATAAATGGGTTAATAATTGCTCTAACACTTATAAATGTGAATTGATTGTCAATAATCGTTTGTATAAACGATTGTATAGGAGTTTATTTAAACCATCTTGCCTAATCAAGCTTAGTCACTTGCATCCCAAAAGGTGAGCAAGTGTGGCGTCTAAAGACTTCGAGAGAAGCTCGCCTTAATCATAAATTGGTTGAGTAAGTTATGTCGCACAAGGCTCTCACATTGCTTAATCACCTAATAGTGCGTAAACCTTCCTTCATCTCCTCGACGCATACAAGTTAGTCTGCATCTCCATTTCACATCCATCTATTACCATTCACAGATTCTCTAAGTGTACATAAGTAAATAGTTCTGATTGGTTTATACAATGATTAATTAATTCTTTTATACCACCTAATTGATGAATAGATTCTAAAACTAAGTTTTGATTGCAATTCTCCGTGTTTGACTCTAGATCATCCATATAAACCTATTGGTTTGCTGATACTTGGGCAAGCAGTAGAAAAATTTATACTCAACAAGGACTTAGTAGTTACGTGATAAAGAGGTACATAGTGAATACTTCGCATACAGTGATCATCATGACTAATGACTTACTCGTACATTTAGTTAATCCCTTAAGTTCTAAGTTAACTTATGGGTCACTCCAACAATCAAGTTCTTGGCACCATCGGTTAACGAAACACGAGAGACACTAACCAAGTTTTTGGCACCGTTGCTGAGGAATTGAATTTTCAAAATTTAGAGTAGGGTATTACTTTGATTTTGGGCACAATATTTGGTCTTGGTGAATCATGTGTTCAACCAAAGATTGCACAAAGAGATCAAGGTACTAGAGTAATCTATGATTGCTTGAATCAACCCCAAGATCACATCTTTTGGTAAGCAACCGAGAGAAATCTCAATGGATGCGTTCAATCGCAAAGGAAGATGAGAACCTCTATGAAGGCGTCAAAGAAAGTGTTCACGTGTAAAGTTGGTGAGATTTATATTTCACTTAACCACGCACAAGGTCTCCAAGAGAGATCATTTGAACATTGTGATGAATGATTAAGAGTAGACTATTGCAATGAACAAGCAGAATATAGAGTCTCATGATGCAAGTGATCTAAGGAGTTTTGGAATAACGCGGTCAGGAAGCTATGCGAAGCAGAAACAATGATACCAAAGTTCTTCCTCTCCAAGGAATCTGGGCGCAAGGGTGCATTTGTAAAGTATAATTCTCCCATCTTTACTACAACTTGCATCCATAAATTCTTGTATATTCTTTTCTTGTATTTACTTGTAATTACTTTATACTTATAAATTAGTTTTGTATTGTAGACTTGTATATCCTTCTTCTTCAGATAGTAATCGTGTGTTATCTCGTGAAGTTTATAGGCTATTAGGAAAGGATGCTTACAATGAAGCCATTTTACGAAAAGGGTCCCATCAAAACACAATAGGCGTTTAATCTTTTCATAAACTGTGGTTGAGTTTAAGGTTTCATCGGAAAGTGTTAAGGTTTTTAGGGAGTACAAAAGGCCTTGTCACACTTAAAAGATCTTAAACTTCCAAGACGCAATGAATACGTCGTACCTCGAGCCATGCACCATCTGTAAAAAATGCCAAGCACATCTACACTACATTTGTTAGCATAAAACATTAATCACACGGTAACTCACCCTTAACCCTGGTCAAGAATGCCTATTTAAACATACTAGAAACCTAGAGCCCTGACCTTAAGCCAAACAAAATTCTTCACGTACCTCCAAAACTTATCTTTTCTGATCATTTTCACTTCAAAACTGCTTCTCTTGAAATTGCTTCTCTAGTTCTTCCACTTTCCCCTTTCTATCTATCACTAATGGTCCTTGGACCACTTAGTAACCATGACTGAGGATACTTCCCTTACAGAAGCGCTTAAGAAGAGGTGAGAAAGATAAAAAAAATTAATGAAAAAAAGAGAGGAATAAAAGGAAATGTAAGGAAAGAATAGAAAGGAAGTGAAAAGAAAGAAAGGAATAAAAGAAAAGGTAATGAGAAGAAAGGAAAAGGAAAGAAGAAGAAAGAAGAGGTGCAACAACCGGTTTAAGAAGAAGGAATGATGCTTCCAATGGAAAGCCCTTGCTCACTTGTTGTTGAATCTACAGGGTTGGAGATAAGGGTCCATGAAAAGACTAAGCAAGGAAGAAAATGAGCCCTTGGATGAAAAAGTGAAAGAAATGAAGAGGAAGAGGAAGCTGTTAGGGAGTTTGAGAAAGAAAGCGATGGAAAGCATCTGTCAGAGGAGGAAGTGCCCACTCGTAAGGGAAGAAGGAAAATATTATCAAGAAAACCCTTACAAGCACGAGTAGAGGAAGGTGAAAAGGAAAGTGAATCAAAAAGGCTCAGCAAGGGTAGTAATTTGATCTTGGACCAAGAGAATTCAACAAAGAAAATGGTTTGACCAATGACAAGTTGGTATGTCATCACCATCTCTACGAACAAAGAAAAATAAAACACCGCAAAACCAAAGAAGGTTATGAAGAGGTTAAAGAAAAGGCTGAGAATGACGTTGAAGATGAAGATAAGGAAAATGAAATTCCAACAAAACGCGAAGACAAGATGGAGAGGAAGCCTTAGGATCGAAGAAAGGACAATCCCTTAAGGCTGAGGTCTCCAATGACTTCCTGTCCTGAAGTCTCACGAAGAAGAAGAAGGCCCGCTCACCTATCTTCTACTCCACAGTTCAACTCCCCCGAAGAAAACCCTTCTTAAACTCTCCACAACTCTAAAACGCCTACTTCTTCTTCTATAATTTAGAACAACCAACTCATAAAACACAAAACACCTACTTCCTCCCAAGCAATTTAAAAGCCTTAGTCTTCGTTTAGCAATTTCCTCGACAGGTTTTGATCTGACAGTACAAGTGAGGATGCATCCACTAGAACCATCTCCATAGGACTACAAGGACCTCCTTTACCGTCGAAACCTTAAAAGGATATGCTAAACTTTAAAATTAATAATTATGTTGTAAATTTTAATTTCTAGCTTACGTACTTTATATTCCTTTGTAATTATGTTGTAAATCAGAGAGTTGAGTGATAAGAGGCGATAAGAGTTACAATTGAGGAGAGAAACAGACTCATAGAGTGTCTATGATTTTTCACTCAACGCCAATCCACAAATAAGAAATTGAATAAAAAGTATTCTTTCGCTGAATAAAAGGATTAAAAAATTTTCAGAAATCTTATCTGTTTCTGATTCTGAAAATAAGATTTACTATGGGGAATGAATAGAGGTATTTTGAGTATTAAGGTTGCTACATTCTGAACATAGAAATATCTTCTTAACAAGAATTACGGGATGAGAGTAAACTTTGAATAACAAATAAAACTTGTCCGCATTTTAAGAAGTTTAGAAATGCAAAGAGAAAGGTGAGTCTTTAAGGAGGAATGGTGGTTGAGGACAAACATAATATAGAGTGATGCTTGAGGACAAACATTATTCCAAATTTGGGAGTGTGATAACTTGTAGAAATAAAAGTTATTATAGTCTCTTTTATTAGAATAATAAGGCCATAACGCATAAGAAGAGGATTAAAACACGTAACTTATATTGCAAATTTATAAGTATTCAGAAATATACTTTACATAAGCATTATGCCTGTTTTACACGATTTTCAGTGTCTAAATGTAGGTCTATGAACAAAAGAAGAAATTAGCAAATTGCGGGGTCTCTCACTAGAAGAATAGGAGAAAAGACCAAATCACAACGCATGAAGCGGTTTGCTAGACAACAAGAATGGTAGTGGAGATGATGTGATATGCCACAGACAACTTTCGGCGTACAACGCTAAAATTTTTAGAAGAATAGAAGTTTTTCCGCCAAAAGCTACCTATAAAAAGTCTCCTAAGTTGGAAAAAATCCATACTCCCTTTGTCCCTTAACTTGTAATATTTTCATTCTCTTTTCTCTCTAGTTTTATACTTCTTTGTAATATATGTTGTTCATATTGTACAGTGACTGAAGGCCTACATTCTTTAATATATATTACATGTTTATGTCGTTTCAATCCATCACTTCTTAATTTTCCGCTTGTCAATGTGTCTTTAGTAGTTTAGGGTTGTGATAGGTTCTTGATAAGATATTTAACTTACAATTCTTGTTGTGTTAGTTGAGCTATGTTCATCGCTTGGCCAACGTCAATCGCCAACTACCTGAGAAGGCAAGTAGCAAGGATAAGGCTAACATGCGTAAGGAAGAGTTTGGAGACAAACTCTACCTTGTGAAATAAATTCCATCATTTATGTCTTAAAAGGCAAACAAGTATGGACATTAGGTGCTGAGAGGTTGTTGTTCTTAAT
>JBBPDI010000022.1:13043713-13074634 GCA_037974545.1 Cucumis variabilis
GAATATTAGGTGTTGAGATTTGACAATTTAATTACATGCAATTTTGCATGTAATTAAGTTATAAATAGGAGTATTTTTAAATAGTTTGAGTTCCTTTTTTCTTTTAGCCAACTCAAATATTTTTTAGAAAATATAATTCACTCTAAAAATCTCAAATATACTTTTTCAATTCCTTTTTCTCTCTCTTATTCTCCTTTTTTCTTCACTAATTTGGGTCCCACAACTCGGTTCTTTGTCCAGAGGATAGTAGGTGACCTCCAGTGGTTGTCTCATTTTGAATTAGAAGGAGATATCAAAGTTTAACATAAACTTTAAAGGTAAGATTCCTTATAACCTTTAATTGTTTAGTTTAGGGGTTGCATGTTAATTAGGGGCAATTAGGGTAAATTTATGTATCCTTTTCTTTCCACTGTGCTTGTCTCTTTCTATCACTTTCAACATTTTACTTCAAGCCTATCAACAAAATTGGACTAGGTTGATTGTATTTGCAATTTTTGCAATTTAAAAATTCAAATGATATGGGCCTAATTTAGTTAATTTTTTTTTGATAATGATGCAAGTGGTTGCTTGGTTGTTTTTTGTCAACTTACGAGTGCTCTTCCACTCAACAGTGTCTACACTCAGCTGATTGACATTAGGGACCTAAGCAACAAAGATAATGTGACTTGAAAAATAATGTTGTTGCCTATGTTGGTGTATTGTATGTGCATACTTAATTCTCCATGATATGTCATTGAATCAGGATCATTGTATACAAAATGCTTCTCATGAATATCTTTATCATGTGAGTGAACATGATCATTGCATGCAAAATGCTTCCAATGTCGTCATCACATACTTCTAAGTCCTCGTTGTATAAGTTTTCCTACTGCTTGCCCAAGTATAAGCAAAACAATAAGTATTCCTGGATGATCCAGGGTCAAACACAGAAAATTGATATCAAAGCTCAGTAATAGGGTCTATTTATCAATTAGGCGGTATAAAAAAATAAACTATACAATGTGAAATGATGTAAGATAAACTATGCCTACTTATGTACACCTAGAGAATCTTTAAAGATAATTTAATGAGGTGGTTGAGATGGTAAAAGCATGAATGAACTAACTTGTATTTGGTTGTTGGTTCAGACTTACTAATTTCTTGTGTGTGTAACACAAATATAATACATCACTAAGTTAGGTCATAACGCATAATGCGCTCACCATAATTCTCTGTATAGCATGCTTTGATTCTAGGCAATGAGTCATGGGTCATAATCATAGCGTGCAAAATGCTCACTATGTACCTCTTCATCGCATAATACTTAAGTCCTTGTTGAGTACAAGTTTTCCTACTGCTTGCCCAAGTGCAAGCAAAACAATAGTTACTTGGATGATCTAGGGTCGAACACTGAAAATTGTTGATAGACATTAGTTCTAGTGAATTCCTCATTAGTTGACCATTATGAGAATTTAATTATAAAGGTATAAAAGAATCAGAACTAGGATTAAAACTACTTATGTACTCCTAGAGAATCCGTAAAGAGAAGTAATTGGATGTGAAATAGAATTGTATGTGAACTAACTTGTGTGTGAGCAAGAGTGAAAGAAGGTCTACGCGGCATTAGGCGATTAAGCAATGGGAGAGCTTGATGCGATTTAACTTACTTAATCAACTTATGATTAAGGCGTGCTCCTCCTAGAGTCATTGAACGTCACACATAGTCTCCTTTAGGGATCTACATGACTAAGTCTGATTAGACAAGATAAATCTAGGAATATTCACTTATAACACCTATAGAACATTGTGATTAAGAACAACAACCTCTCGTCGCCTAATGCCCACACTTGTTCGCCTTTCAGCATAAAAATGTTTGAAGTTATCTTGCTAAGGTGGAGTTTGTTGCCAAACTCCTCTTTATGCTTATTAGCCTTAACCTTGCTACTTGCCCTCTCGGATAGTTTGCGATTGACACTGGTCAAACGATGAATATAGGTCAACTAATACGATAAGAGTTATAAGTTGTACTTATAAAAAAACTATCACTGACTTAAACTACTAATAACACTTTGACAAATACAAAGTAAAGAAATGATGGATTGAAAATGATAAAAATGTAATATATGTAAAGAATGTAGACCTTAGACCATTGTACAATATGAACAACTTATATTACAAAGAAGTGCAAATTTGGGGGAGAAGAGAGTGGAAAAATATTATAAGTTAGAGGGAAATGGAAGTATGGATTCTTTCCTTCTAAGAAGCCAAGCTTTCGCTTTTACAATTGATCAGAGAAGAAGAAGAAAACATTTACAGACGATGGAATGACTATTCCTTTTTGACACTCTCTAGGATCTTTGGCCTATTTGGGCCTCTTGCGTCCATTCATGCATTTTCTTTATAGGTTAATGGAGATGACTTTATATAGGCAACAATTGGGAGGAAAACTTCTATCTTCTGAACTTGTCAGTGTCGTCCGTCCAAAAAGTGTCTGTTGTACGTCACATTAGCTCAAACTACCACTTTTGTCTTCTAGTGACCCATCCTCGCGTGTTAACTTTATTCTTCGCCTAGAGAGGTTAATTGCCAGATGAGTTCCTGATTGTAGTTCTTGCACGAAATGTTTCCTATGGTTTACTAGTTTCTTTCTTTATTCAATATCCTGCGTTTAGACATTAAAATCACGTGAAACATGCATAGCACTTGTGTAAAGTATATTTCCAAGTACTTATGTGTTTACATCACAAGTTACACGTTCTGATTATCTTCTTGCGCGTTTTAACCTCATTATTCTAATACAAGGAGCTATAATAACGAGTATTTATACACGCTATCATACCTTTAAATTTAGAATAATGTTTGTCCTCAAACACAATTCCTCCTTGAAGTCTCACCTTCCCCTTTTTCATTTCAACACTTCTAAAAGTGCAAGCAAGTTTTATTCGTTATTCAAGATTTACTCTCATCGCGTATTTCGAAAAAAAGGAGCTATAATAACGAGTATTTATACACACTATCATACCTCCAAATTTAGAATAATGCTTTTCCTCAAGCAAAATTCCTCTTTGAAGTATTACCTTCCCCTTTTTCATTTCAACACTTCTCAAAGTGTAAGCAATTTTTATTCGTTATTCATGATTTACTCTCATCGCGTATTTCTTGCTATGAATTTTTTTTTAAGTTTAAAATGCAGTAAGCTTAATACTCAAAATACCCTTGTTCATTCTCTATAGTAAATCTTATTTTCAATTTCAGAAATGGCCAAAATTTTCAAAAAGTTTTGAATCTTTTTATTCTGCGAAAGAATACTTTTAATCAACTTTTTATTCACGAGAGTACGTTGAGTGAAAAATCATAGGCACTCTATAAGTCTGTTTCTCTCCTCAACTGTAACTCTTATCTCCTCTTATTACCCACTATTTGACTTTTTTCTTTTGAAGCTTTGCTTCTTTATTCTTGCAAGAGGTGGCAACGTAGGAGTTGTTATTAAAATTGAAAACAAAATACAAAAATTTTAAGATTTTCACATTTTTGGCTTTGTTCAACTTTTGTTATAATACCTTGTTTTTTTATCACTTTAAGAGGATTTTCAAAAAGTTTCAAAAGCTTTAATCCGGACCTCGCACACCTCTAAATACAAAAATTAGAGGCAAGCAATTTTGTCATTGCTAAAAGTGAATGATAAGATTATTCGTAGAAAATTTTTTAGAAAAGAGGTTTGAGGTAAAACTTGCTTGCCTAATAAACTCTAGAGATCTTTTCTAAGTAAGGTTTCTTAATAAAATAAACGCCTAAATAACAAATGAAACTTTATTTCGCATAATTTATTTCATTGAATTGTTATTGAATAGCGAAGAAAAATTAAAATACTAAAAAGCGGGGAGCCAAGCTTGCGACAAGAAAGATTAAATGTACAAAAAGTAATTAAAAATTTCAAAAAGTATGACTAAAGGATATACAACGTTGAATATAAAACTAATTTACAAAAGAATTACTCACATAGGAAAAAGTATAAGTATATATGTACACTAGTAAAAGGATGTGATAAGAAAAATTGGAAGAATTATACATTACGGATGCATCCATGCGTTTAGGTTCTTTGGTAAGGAGGAGTTGTTGTATCATCTCTTTTGTGCCACATAGCTTCCTAATTGCATCGTTCTAGAACTTTATTGATCATTTGCGTCATGACACTCAACGTCCTGATTTTTTATCGCAATAAGTCTCTACTTACAATCATTCATCGCAATATTCAAATGATCTTTCTTAGTCCTTGCCACTTAGCTAGCTGAAATTGTATTTTTCATTAGGTCTGCGTGAGGACACTTCTATTGATGACTTCGTGGAGGTTCTCATTTTCATTTGTGACCAACCGCATCCATTGAGATTTTTCTAGGTATCATTTGAAAGATACATTGATTTTGGAGTTGGTTCAAGCAATGTTCGACCAATCGCGTGATTCACAAAAATAATATGCTTTGCCTAAACTTAAAGTAGGACTCTACTCAAACATCTATAAATCAATTCTCTGACAACGGCACCAAAAACTTGGTTGTTGGTTTGGACTTTCTTATTTCGTGTGTGTGTAACGTAAATACAATACATCACTAAGTCAGGTCATCGCACGTAATGCGCTTACTGTAACTCTCTGTATACCATGCTTTGATTCTAGGCGATGAGTCATGAGTTATGATAATAGCGTGCGAAATGCTCACTATGTACCTCTTCATTGCATAATACTTAAGTCCTCGTTAAGTACAAGTTTTTCTACTGCTTGCTTAAGTGCAAACGAAACAATAGATTTACATGAGTGATCTAGGGTCAAACACTAAAAATTGTTGATAGACATTAGCTCTAGCGAATTACTCATTAGTTGGACATTATGAGAATTAATTATAAAGGTATAAAAGAATCAAAACTAGGATTAAAACTACTTATGTACGCCTAGAGAATCCGTGAAGGAAAGTAGTTGGATGCAAAATGGAATTGCATGCAAACTAACTTATATGCGAGAAAGAGTGAAGGAAGGTCTATGTTTGAGACCCGTTTTTAATTCGAATATAGGAAGTAAAATTTGGCTAAGTATTAAAGAAGTTGGCATTTGAATAAATCCACATAAAGGATTAACCAATAAAATCTTTTGTGGTTAGTATAAGTTTTGCGATTAAAAAGTTAATTCGCGAGGAAATTTTGAGAAAAGGAGGGTTTGCTGTAGAATCTATAAGTTTAAACGCTCTCAAAAGAAAGTCTTTGTGTAAGATAAGAAGTGAAGTTTTGACTAAAATGACTAGGCATTTGGTTAGTCTTCACCATAAGAACCAAGGGTTTCGCAATGAAGAAGTCTATGAGGAAGCCTTGAAGTTTAAGTTAGTGATAAGTGTTCTAAGCGAGTAAAATTTGGTTAGTTCGTGAAGAAGGTTTCTTGCAAAAATATAACCATGCGATAAGGTTATTCACAAAAAGTATTGAGTGGTTAAAGTTATTTGTGGTGTGGGATTCAACGAGAAGTAAGGTCTGGCGAAGAAAATGTCAAATTTGATTTGACAGGAGTTAACGTGTAAGATTAAGAAGTTAAGCATGACTTGGTTGAGTATTAAATTTACACGTGTAAAGTTTTAAGCAGGAGTTAACAAACTTGGAAGAGTTTATGCATGACTAAGTTAGTTTAAGAATTCTATAAATAAGAGGATTTAGGTAACTAAGGAGGGGATGATGAGAGTTTTGAAATGTTGAAGTGCTACTGGTTTAGCCACGTGAGTAGATGCTGGCGAGAAGAAGAAGAAGAACTTCCTTAGTAAAGTTGGTGACTGACTTTCTTAAATATTTTATGTTAAAATATTTCTTTTGATTTCTCTTTACTATTTTGAAAGATTATTTCGAATGAGAAAGTGTTTTAAAAAGAGATTTCTACGAAAAGTTATCTCGCTAAGGTGGAGTTTGGTGCTAAACTCCTCCTTACGCACATTAGCTTTATCATTGCTACTTGCCCTCTTGGGTAGTTAACAATTGACACTGGCCAAGCAATGAATATAGCTCAACTAATACAATAAGGGTTATAAGTTGTACTTCTTATAAAAAGCTATCACTAATTTAAACTACTAATAACACTTTAACAAATAAAAAGTAAATAAATGATGGATTGAAAAGGTATAAAAAATGTAATATATGTAAAGAATGTAGGCCTTAGACCTTTATACAATATGAACAACTTATATTACAAAGAAGTGAAAATCTGGAAAGAAAAGAAAGTGGAAAAATATTACAAGTTAGGGGGAAATGGAAGTATGGATTCTTTCTTTCTAAGAAGCCAAGCTTTCTCTTTTACAACTAATTGAAGAAGAAGAAGAAAACATTTACAGACGGCAGAAAGACTATTCCTTTCCGCCACTCTCTAGGTTCTTTGGCCTATTTAGGCCTCTTGCGCCCATTCAGACGTCTTCTTTGTAGGTTGACGAAGATGGCTTTATATAGACAACATTTGGGAGAGAAACCTCTACCTTTTGAATTTGTCAGCGCCATCCGTCCAAAAAGTGTCTTTTGCATGTCACATCAGCTCCAACTACCACTCTTGTCTTCTAGTGACCCTTCCTCGTGTGATAACTTTATTCCTCGCCTAGAGATGTTAATCGCCAGATGAGTTCCTGATTGTAGTCCTTACACGAAATGTTTCTCACAGTTCAGTAGTTTCTTTCTTTATTCAATATCCTGCGTTTAGACAATAAAATCGTGTGAAACATGCATAACACTTATGTAAAGTATATTTCCAAGTACTTATGCATTTACAACACAAGTTGCACATTATGATTATCTTCTTGTGCGTTTTAACCTCATTATTCTAATATAAGGAGCTATAATAACAAGTATTTATACTCGCTATCAGTATTAAAGAAGAGGGTGATGGAATGTCTAGTGTTACCAGGCGATTAGACTATATGAAAGCCTTGATGTGATATAACTTGCTTAACTAGTTTATGATTAAGATGTTCTCCTCTCAGAGTCATTAAAAGCCACACTTAGTCCCCTTTCAGAATTCAAATGACTAAGCCTAATGAAACAAGGTATATTTAGAAGTGTTCACTTATGAAACTTATAGAGCTTCACATTTAAGGGAAGCAACCTCTCGACGCCCAATGCCCACACTTGTTCTTCTATCAGAATACAACTGATGAAAGTTATCTCGCCAAGGTGAAGTTTGTCTCCAAACTCCTCCTTACGTGCGTTAACCATAGCCTTGCTACTTTCCCTTATGGGTAGTTGGTGATATACGTTGACCAAGTGATGAAAATAATTCGGTTAACGCGATATGACTTATAATCAAAGCTTCTTATCAAGAATCTTTCATAAATCCTAAACTAAAAATAACACAAAGACAAAAGGAACAGTAGCTACGTGGATGAATTTTGAAAAGTGTCGAAATACACATTGTATTACAGTAGAGACGTGGATGGATTTTGAAAAGTGCAGAAATATACATTGTATTAAAGAATATAGGCCTTCGATCACTATATAATATGAACAACATAGAATGTAAAGAAATACAAAATCAAAAAGAAAAGAAATGAAGTTACAAGTTAGAGGGAGATAGAAAATGAGATCTTCTTTACTCAAACTACAAGCTTTCACTTTACAATCTGACCAAAGAAAGTGGGAAAACACTTTATGGATGGTAAAAAGACTAATCCTTCTGATATTTCTCTAGGTTTTGGTCAACAGGTCGTAAATCGCCCATCCAGGTTGTAAATGGCTTACTTTTCTTGATGGTGATGAAGCTTTTTTATAGGAAGATTTAGGTGAAAAATCTAATCTTTTGAACATGTCAGCACCAAAAGCGGCTTTTGTTATCAAGTCACATCATCTCTATCTAACACTTTTGTCTTCTAGCAAATCTCTTCTCGCATCTGTTATGGTCTTCTCGCCTAGTCTTCGCACGAGTTTCTTTGCGATTTGTCAGCTTCTTCTTTTGTTATTAATCCTGCGTTTAGATACTAAAAATAGAGTAAAGCAGCCATGACGCTTATGTAAAGTAGATTTCTAAATATTTATGCATTTACAACAAAAGCTATGCATCTTAACAGATTTATCTTGCATTTTAGCCCCATTATTCTACCTAAAAAGCCATAATAACGTGTATTTGTACAAGTTATTAGTGGCTCTAAAGGATAATTATTTGCATATGCTTACTATGGGAATTGCCTATGCTTCTTGTAAAGTAATAAGTTTTACATGCCTATTATAAATTACTGATATAGTATGTTGTGAATTACACTGTGATGGCTTACCTGCAAGTCCATTACTGATAAACTATTTACTTAGTTTAAGGTTTACTATGATAATTGTTATGGGGAGTTATTTGCATAACCTATGGTTAATGTAATAATTGTGATGGATAACTATTGGCTTAGTTATGAGGCGTAATCTTTGGTTACGTGGAAATGCTTACAGTGAAAAATATGATGACTATTTGCATGTGTATCATGGATTACTGTTTGGGCATATTTTCCTTATGTTTAGGTTAATTGATGGTTTAATTTGCTGAGAACGAGGTTGTTGATGAGAGAACATGATTGATGAGAATGAGGTTGTTGGTGAACTTACTGAAAACGAAACTAAGTCAAACCATTTTAGAAATACGAGTAAGTATGATCCATCTCTTGATCTTCCTATTTCATTGAGGAAAGACACTAGGTCCTGTAAAAAACACTCCATATCTAATTATGTGTCATACGAGAATCTCTCACCATAATTCAGAGGTTTTACTGCCAGCATTGACTCTACCACAATACCTAAGAGTATTCACCTTGCTTTAGAGTGTCCGAAGTGGAAAGCTGCTACTATGGAAGAAATGAGAGCCCTGGAAAAGAAGAAAACCTTTTGATCTCTACACACTCCCTAAGGGACATTGAAGGGATAAAAGCCTTAGAGAGCGAAATATTTTATAAAACCATTTCTCAATTTAATTTAGGAATCCCAAAATACTAATACATTGTCAAAATAATACAGAAACTGATTTTCTTATTATAACTTAAAGGCTAAGCATGCTTTTAAATTAAAAGATTCAAAGAATGTAAATTTACGTAGTTTGACGCCTCTGAATCTATAAAAACTCTAAATTATGACACCACCCATTAGAGATCTTCCTATCTTCTTGGATGAGATTGTTTTATGAAAACCAATTGGAATGAGAAAAAGTTTATAGAGAAACTATTTTTGCAAAGAGCAAAAACATTGGCTTGATTTTTTTTTTTAAAGAAAAACTATTTTTCTTCAGTGTATTTATAACTCTCTTTCCTTGAGGGAGTAGGAGAGAATAATGAAATTCTATTAATTTAAAAAATATTAAATTAATATAAATTTTAAATCTACTAATTAATTAATTAAAGGGACATTTTTAAAAATAGCAAAATAAATTAAAATATTTACAAGCTATAACAAAATTTTGGATTCTATCACTCATAATCTTCTATCACTATAGCATATCAATGACTATCAGTGATAGAATTTGCAATAGGTTATAAATATTTTTTAAAATCTACTATTTTTAAAAATTTATCTTAATTTAAAGTAAGTAAGCAAGCAGTCAATTAATCAAATCATATTTAATTAATATTTTATTTTAATTATATTTAATAAATATCTATCCAATATCTTATAGTTTTAAATTAAATTAATTAAATAAAATTAAACTAAACTATTGATTAATTCTTCAATAAATGAATAGCTAAATTAAATATCTTATATTTAACTTAAATTAAAATGTGAATCATATTCAAATATAAATTTATCTCATAACCAATAATTCTAATATGAATCCAATTCACATTAAATTAATATTTGAACTCATTCAACTATTTTATCTCTCATAAATTAATTTTAAATCATATCAAAAATTAAATTTATATAATAAAGTTCGATTAAAATATATAAACTTTATATTATAATGTATCATCATACATTATACTAATTCCAAAAGTAAATTTAAACATTTCAAATTACAATCAATATAAATAAATCTCATTACCCTTTACGAACTAGGAAGAGGATCTAATGTATCTACAGATTAGAAGTTACAACCATATGAGATTAATTGGCTAAACTCATTAACCGCATGAATCAATATTCGTTAACTGTGTGTACACTCCACTAAAGAATCACAACTAAAATCTTATAACTATAGATATATTTATGTGTCCACGGATATAAATCAATAATAGTAAGTTAGTCCCTTACAAGTGTTCGTAACACCAACTAGGTCAAATTATCGTTTTACCCCTAGGCTACCTCTAATCTTTAAATACCAGTGCTCCTCTAATGAACAACCAGTCTATGGTCCAACTAATAAACAGATATTCCTTTTGTGCCATAAAGAGGGTAGAACTTTTTGTTCAAATCCTGAAGACACCATTTAAGGGAATACTCATTTACTTACCGAAAAGTAGGGAAGGAGTGAATTCCATCTTGTGTAATTATGTTTGCAGCTCCCCTCTCGGTCTTGTCCCCAAAATTATAAGCATATTGAGTTGGCAATCTAACCATTCTCACCCATACAAATCAAAGGACAATTCCTCGCGAACAGGAGTTCATAATACACTGAGGATTAAGACTAAGTTACCTAGGTCATTCTAACGAAATAGAAACATAACTAGTTAACAGAGTTATATCTAGTTGTTACTATTTCGTGGTCTGGTCTTATGCAAACTCATTGCATAGGATACCTCACTCGCATGTCACCTACACAGATGCATTGGATCATTGCGTTTATATCAAATACAAAGTGAGTCATATCCATAGTGTTATTAGGATAAGGTACCAAACTTTATCCCTATACTATAGGCCTTTTAAACTGATCTTGAACATTGATCCTTGTATGTCTCTACATATTGTTCAAGACTCATCAAACAACTTAGGATGTTAGTTTATTGGATTTGGGTTATTAAGACAAAACTAATAATATAATCAATTGTACATGATTATAAGTTAAAATTTAGTTTTAACCCTAACATATAGTTTTAATGTGTATCATATACACATTAAATTTTAACCTATTAGTTTTAATCTATTATCATATACAATTGGTTATATTATTAGTTTTGTCTTAAGAACCCAAATTCAATAAACTAACATCCTAAGTTGTTTGATAAGTCTTGAACATTATGTAGAGACATACATGGATTAATGTTCGAGATTAGCTTAAAGGGTCTATAGTATAGAGATAAGGCTGGGTACCTTATCCTAATAAAACTATGGATACAACTCACTTTGTATTTGATACAAACGTAATGATCTAACGCGTTTGTGTAGGTGACTGCGAGTGAGGGTATCCTATTCAATGAGTTTTCATAAGATCGAACTATGAAATAGTAACCACTAGATGTAACTCCGTTAACTAGTTTTGTTTCTATTTCATTAAGATGACCTAGGTAACTTAGTCTTAATTCTGACTGTATTATAAACTCCTGTTCACAAGGGATTGTCTTTTAATTTGTAGGAGTGTGAGCAGCCAAATTGTTGACTCAATATATTTATCATTTTCGAGACAAGATTAAGTGTGGAGTTGGAAACGTAATTTCACAAGATGGAATTCACTCCTTTCTTTTAGTGACTGTTGCTCTAAAGTTTTGAAGTATCGTTGTAAAAACTAAATTATTTGTTTGATTAAGTTTCTTTGATTGTTTGTTTTTGCTGAGTTGATTGGATTATTTTATGTAATGGGTTAGGACAAAGATAACTGATACAGTCAACTGTTTGATATTTCAGCATGTCTTCCTCATTAATTGCATTGTTTAATAACAAAAAATTAACTGATGAAAATTATGCAACGTGAAAGTCAAATCCAAATATAATTTTGGTTATTGATGATCTACACTTCGTCTTAATGGAGGAATATCCTCCTTCCCCTACTCCAAATGCATCCTTAAGTGTCAGGGATGCATATAACCATTGGACAAAGGCCAATGACAAGGCTCACGTCTATCTCTTGTTTAAGATGTCTGACATACTAAGCAAGAAACACGAGACCTTGATCATTGCACATCAGATCATGGATTCCCTCCAAGAGATGTTTAAAGGACAAAAATAAGGAGAGGAAAACGTTGCCCATTCCAAGAGGTTTCATATGGGTTCATCCTCTGAAACCAAGTATGTACCTTCATTCACTGGGTTTAAGAAAATCCAAAAAAAGAACGGAGAGAAGGGGAAATGTCCTACTGTTGCTGCTAAGAGCAAAGGAAAGGCTAAGGTGGGCAATAAGGAGAAATCTTTCCTCTACATTGTAAGAGAAATTTCCCCAAAATGGGGAAGACTATGATTTACTTAGAAACATGTTTAGTGAAAAATGACCAAAATGGGGAAGACTATGATTTACTTAGAAATTTCCTCTACTGTTGCTGAGAAGAAGAATGAAAAAGATGGTAAATATGATTTACTTAGAAACATGTTTAGTGAAAAATGACAAAAATGCTTGGATACTTGATGAAGGAGCCACTAGCCATATTTGCTCTTCAGTATTGGAAACTAGTTCCTTTAAGCAGCTTGAGGAGGATGAGATGACACTCAAGGTTGGAATGGAAGATGTCATTTCAGCTCGTGCAATAGGAGATGTTAAGTTGTTTTTCAGAAAGAAATTCCTATTTTTAGAAAACTTGTACATAGTTCCTAAGATTAAAATGAATCTTATATCTATTTCTTTTCTTATTGAACAATCATATAATGTAAATTTTTCTTTGGATGAAGCGTTCATTTCTAAGAACGGTGTACATATTTTTTTAGCTAAGCTTGAAGACAACTTATATGTATTAAGACCTAGTGACGCGAAAAAATTTTTAAATTATGAGATGTTTAAAATTGCTAACACTCAAAATAAAAGGTAAATAATTTCTCTAAATTACAATACCTATCTTTGGCATTTCAAGTTAGTTCACATTAATCTCGATATGATTGGGAGATTGGTAAAAAATGGACTTTTAAACGAGTTAGAAGAAGATAATTCATTACCTCCATGTGGATCTTGTCTTGAAGAAAAAATGTCTAAAAAACCTTTTACTAGAAAAAGTTATTGAGCCAAAGATTCCTTAAAACTTATATACATTCAGATCTCTGTGGTCTGATGAATGTAAAAGCTAAAGGAGGTTTTGAAAACTTCATCTTTTTATAGATGATTATTCAAGGTATGGTTATTTATACTTAATGTGGCATAAGTTTGAAGCTTTGGAAAAGTTCAAGGAGTATATGGCTGAAGTTGAAAATCTATTTGGTGAAAAGATTAAATTACTTCGATCTGATCGATGTGAAAAGTGCATGGATTTGAGATTGCAGAACTTTATGATAGAATATTGAATCGAATTCCAACTCTCAACACTAGGTACATCTCAAGAGAATGGTATATTAGAAAGGAGAAATAGAACCTTGTTAGACATAGTTCATTCAATGATGAGCTATGCTCATTTGCCTAGCTTTTTTTAGGAGTATGCAATAGAGAGTGCAGTTTATATCTTGAACAATGTCCCTCGAAGAGTGTTTCTGAAACACCTTTCAAGTTATGGAGAAGACGTAAACCTAATTTAAGTCACTTCAGAATTTAGGGTTCTCCAATACACGTGTTAGTGACAAATTCCAAGAAGTTAGAACCTCGTTCAAGGTTATGCCAATTTTTTGGTTACCCTAAATAAATGAGAGGTGGTATATTCTTTGATCCACAACAAAACAGAGTGTTTGTATCGACAAATGTTACTTTGTTGGAAGAAGACCACATGAGAGATCATAAACCACGAAGCAAATTAGTATTAAATGAGGCTACTAATGAACAAGGCTTGTTGATGAAGCTGGTCCCTCATCAAGAATTGATGAAACCAACACATCAGGTCAGTCTTATCCTTCTCAATCATTGAGAATTTCTTAACGTAATGGGAGGATTGTATCATAACCTAACCGTTACTTGGGTTTAACAGAAACTCAAGTTGTCATACCAGATGGTGGCGTTGAGGATCCAATGTCCTATAAACAGGCAATGAATGATTTAAACAAGGACCAATGGGTCAAAGCCATGACGAAATCTATAGGGTGCAAATGGATCTATAAGAGAAATAGAGATTCAACTGGGAAGGTACAGATCTTCAAAGCTAGACTTGTAGCAAAAGGGTATACCCAAAGGTAAGAGGTTGATTATAAGGAAACTTTTTCCCCTGTTGCTATGTTAAAATCAATAAGGATTCTCTTGTCTATAGCCACATTTTATGATTATAAAATATGACGAATAGATGTCAAGATTGCTTTTTTGAATGACAATATTGAAGAAAGTATCTTTATGTCCTAGCCCGATGGGGTTCATAACCCAAGGTTAGAAGCAAAAAGTTTGCAAGCTGAATCGATCCATTTATGGATTGAAACTAGCATCCAGATCTTGGAACATTAGGTTTGATACTGGGATCAAATCTTACAGTTTTAACCAAAACGTTGACAACAAGTAAATCAACAAAGGTAAAGTAGCTTTCCTAGTACTTTATGTGTACGATATCCTTCTCATTGGAAATGATGTAGGATATCTAGATAACGTTAAAACTTTGCTAACAGCCCAATTTCAAATGAAAGATTTGGGCGAGGCACAATATGTTCTTGGGATCATAAGAACGAAATGCTAGCATTGTCTCAGGCAACCTATATTGACAAAATGCTGGTTCAAAATTAGATGCAGAACTCTAAGAAGGATTTATTACCTTTCAGGCATGGGGTTCACTTGTCTAAGGAACAGTGTCCTAAGACACCTCAAGAAGTTGAGGATATGAGACGTATTCCCTATGTCTCAGCTGTGAGCAACTTAATGTTGCTATACTCTATACTAGGCCAGACATTTGTTATGCAGTGGGAATAGTCAATAGATATCAATCCAACCCAGGGTTAGAACACTAGGCCAGACATTTGTTAGGCTTGTGTATGGAGCTAAGGCTTTGATCCTTTTAGGATACATTGACTATGATTTCCAAACTGATAAAGATTCTAGGAAATTTACATTAGGATCAATGTTCACCCTACACGAGGGAGCTGTTGTATGGCATAGTATGAAGCAATGGTGTATTGCAGACTCTACTATAGAGGCTGAATACATCGTTGCTTGTGAAGCAGCAAAAGAAGTAGTTTGGCTCAAGAAGTTTCTGCATGATTTGAAAGTTGTTCCAAACATGAACATGCCCATCTTTTTATGAAGACTCTCATAGATAAAGTGTTCGAGGGTCATCTAGAAAGTCTAGCTCTGTGAGATATGTACATTAGGTAATCTAGGGCAAGTGGGATATGTGTATGTGTAATGGGTATGAAGATGCCCTAGTTTATTGTATTTGTATATATACGTTTTATGTAATGTACTTTTACATTTTACCATTTCCAATGTTTGAGGATTACTTTATTATGTACATCCCATTGAGCCTAGAGTTTTAATCCAAGTGGAAGTTTGTTGCGTTTTATGTCCTAAAACTCATAGATAGTAAATATAATTCATTGATCGTTATTTATTAATAAAATGTTATTATTATTATTATTTCAATAAGAGTTATTAATTATATTATGAGATTTGTCTTAGTAACCTAAATGCAATAAACGGTCATCCTAACCTGTTTGATGAGTCTTGAACAATATGTAGAGACATACATGGATCAATTTTTGAGATTAGCTTAAAGAGACAAGACCGAGTGGGGAGCTGAAAACATAATCACACAAGATAGAATTCACTTCTTATAAACTTTAGGGTAAGTAGATGAGTGTTCCTTTAAATGGTGTATCCAAGACTTGAACAAAGGGCTCTACCCTCTCTATGGCATGAAAGGGGTTTCTATTTATTGGTTAGACCATAAACAGATTGTTCATTAGATAAGCTTTGGTATTTAAGGACTAAAAGTAACTTAGGGGTAAAATGGTAATTTGACCCAACTGGTGTTACAAACACTCGTAAAGGACTAACTTACTCTTATTTGTCTATATCCATGGTACAAAAATATATCTATAGTAGAAGAGTGCAACTGTGAGTCTTTAGTGGAGTGTACACATATTTAATGAATATTGATTAATGTGTTTATAAGTTTAGCCAATTAATCTCATATCATTGTAGCTTATGATATGTAGGTCCATTAGATCCCCTTCCTAGTTTGTAAAGGGTAATGAGATTTATTTATATTGGTTGTAATTTGAAATGTTCAAATTTACTTTGGGAATTCGTATAATGTATGACGATACATTATAATATAACGTTTATATTTTAATTAAACTTTATTATATAAATTTAGTTTTGATATCAAGTTCCTGTGTTCGACTTTGGATCATCCAGATAAACCTATTGTTTCCTTATACTTTTGTGAGCAGTAGGAAAATTTATATTCGACAAGTACTTAGTAGTTACGCGATAAAGAGGTACATAGTGAGTACATCACATGCAATGATCATGATTGATGACTTATCGCATAGAATTAATTATGCACTTAGTTAGTGGAGTTAGTGGAACACTACAATACCACCCTAAGTCCAAACAAAACAACCAAGTTTTTAGCGCCTTTGTCGAGGATTTGAATTTCAAAACTAAGAGTAGGATACTAATTTTATTTTGGGTGCAACATTTCATCTTGGTGAATCATTCGTTTAGCTGAAGATCGCATGAAAAGGCTAAGGTACCAGAGTAATATGTGATTGCTTGAATCGACTCCAGATCAGTGTATCTTTCGATAAGTGATCAAGAGGAATCTCAATGCATGTGTCTAATCACAAATGAAGATGAGAACCTCTATGAAGGCATCAAAGAAAGTGTCATCAGGTAAGGTTGTTAAAATATGTATTTCATTTAACCACGCGATAAGGACTAAAAGAGATCATTTGAACATTGTGATGAATAATTGAGAGTAGAGACTGATTGCAATGAGCAATCAGGATGCAGAGAGTCATGATGCAAGTGATCTAAAAAGTTCAGGAACAATGCAGTTAGGAAAGCTATGTGGAGTAGAAGTGATGATACGACAGTCTTCCTCGTCAAGGAACTTGAATGCAAGGATGCATTTGTAAAGTATAATTCTTCCATCCTTACTACAACTTGCACCCAGAAATTTTTGTATATACTGTTCTTGTAATTACTTATAATTATTTTATACTTATAAATCAATTTGATACTTGTAAATTATTTTTGTAACTTAGCTGTGTATATTATCTTCAAGTTAGGGGAACCAAACCATCTCTCTAGATGTAAAGAGTATTAGGTTTTAGACTATCCTTGGGAATCGTTAGGGTCATTAGGTAATACAAAACATCTTATGCACTTTAAAAGTTCTTAAACTTTCATGACAATGAATATGCTGTACCTCGAGTAGTGCATCATCTGTCAAAGTATCAAGTATATCCACGTTACATTTATTAGGACAAGACGCTAACCACACAGTAAAACACCCTTAACCCTTGTTAAGAACGCCTATTTAAACATCCCAGAAACTTAGAGCCCTGACAAGCCAAACAAAACCCTTTACGTACCTTCAAAACTCATTTTCTCTGATCATCTTCACTAAAAAACTACTTCTCCTGAAATTGCTTCTTCAGTGCTCCCACTTTGACCTTCCTATCTATCACTAATGGTCCTTGGAACACTTAATAACCATGACTAAGAATACCTCCCTTATAGAAGCTGTCAAAGAAGGGTGACAAAGATTAGAAAAGATTAACGAAAAAAAGAGGGGAATTAAAGGAAATTTAGGGGAAGAAGTGAAAGAAAGTGAAAAGATAGAAAGGAATAAAAGAAAATATAATAAGAAGAAAAGGAGAAGAAGAAAGAAAAAGAGAATTAGCAGGGCGAGGAAGGAGGTTATTGAGCTTCCAATGGAAAACACTTTCTCGCCTGAGACTGATTTTAAAGTGTTAGCAAAGGGCGCCCAAGAAAGAACATCAAAGGAAATCTAGGCCCTTGGAAGAAGGGTAAAGGTGAATGAGGAAACTATCGAGGAGTTTGAGAGAAGGATCAAAAAAATCTATCTGTCGGAGGAGTACGTGCCCATTCTCAAGGAAAGAAGAGAAATTTTATCAAGGAAGCCCTTGTGGGCACATGTAGAGGAAGGTGAAAAGAAATATTAAGCAAAAAGGCTCAACAAGGGCAACAAGACAAATTTTGATCAAGAGCGCACAATAAAAGAAAAAGGATTGGCTAGGGACAAGTTGGGAGGTCATCACCATCCATACGAACAAGGAATGGCAAAATGCCTAAAAAATCTAAGAAAGTTTTGAAGGGGTTAAAGAAAGGGATGGTGATGACAGGGAAGAAGTCTCAACAAATCACAAAACACAAGATGAAGAGGAAGCCTTAGGATCGAAGAGAGAACAATCATTTAAGGCTAAGGATTCCAACGACATCTTGTTGCAAAGTCCCATGAAGAAAAGCTCTGCTCACCTAACCTTTACTCGCAAATGAAGATGAGAACCTTAGAGTGGACGAATAAGTACTTACGCGATATGTGCCACCAATGTCAAAGTCTTAACTTCTTGCATGTTACAGAGATTAATAACATATTCTCGAAGAACAAGTCTTCCTACTGATACCAAACAATGAGATTAGTAGTTGGTAACAAATGCCAGAATCTTTGTCTATTACCTTTTCAGCAAATATAAGTATTGTCTTCAAAGGTAGTGACATGTTGATATTAGACTCACAAATGTCTTCTTGTTCATTAGGAACCTAAGTAAGTCATAAATCCAATAACGCTAAACTATATAAGACTTATATAGAAACTCATGCATCAAATTTTGCCAAAACTTAACTAATTACCTTGGTAGCATCCTTATGCTGATCATCCACGTTCACCTCCTCTTTAGCCACCTTTGTTGTGACATTCATTTTCTCCTTTTCCAAATTTTTTTGACATTGAATCTCATATTCTAATCTTGGTATAGAGCAAGATCCACGTGTAGGCGTTAATGTAGATTGTGTTGAAATGTGAATATTCTCTAATCCTTGAACTCGCAAATTTTTTCATTCTCTTGATTAAGCTTCTCAACTTCTTCACTCTGTTTCGTTGAGTGTTTTATTGCATAGAAGTAAGCAGTTGGGCTAAAAAACCCGCCAACTTCACGTACACGTCCACTATGCTTTTGTGTACCCAAAGCTTGTATCAAAACATCGTTTGGAGAATATACTTTGTCAACACAAGTATTTGAGATATCATCCTAAAAATCCAAAAAAAAAATATAACTTAATTTCATAAAACTTAAAAACTTTAAAGAATGTAAAATTATAATGTGTGTCTTACTATAAGATTCACAGCTTCTTGGACGTGTTTATTGACGTATTGTTCATTCTTATCTACACGAGCCTTCTTCCACATGCTAGCTCGATCAAGATCACCTTCTTCTGAAGGTATATTTTTCTACATTTCAACATATACATTCATTAAATTGATTAAGAAGCTTTTAAGACTAATTCAAACATAAACTACTTCTTACCAATTCCTCTCAAAGATTAGCATAACCTTTTCTTGAAAGTCGATGGTTATACTTATTCTTCTTCCATCTCTATTTTTCAAGTTTTCCTTTGTCCTACATAAATATAACATTGTATTGGGTTTTTATAAAGTTTCTTAACAAATATTTAAAATCTAAAATATAAATAAATTCATTGATACCTCAAAATGTGGACATAGTCTAGATCTAACAAATTCTTTCCACTATTTTTGGTTAATATAGGAATACATGTCTAGTGGTCGTCTCAAAAGTTCAGGTTCATTTCTGAATGACAAGATATGCTTCGTCGAATCAATGCTTAGATTGACAAAATGTTGTCCCTGTAGTCTTAAGAACGCTCTTTTTAGACCTACTGTCGATTGTAAATGCAACCTGAGATTTGTCCTAAATTTAATTCCAAAAAGAATAATAACTAAACTTTCAACCGACTAAACAATTCACAAAAAATCATAACTTCACTTTCAAGACTAAAAATACTAGAATCAGCGCTACCATGAGGTACCTAGGTAGCTTCAACAAGATTTTTTGACCAAGAAATTGAGGAAAAGGATCCTTGTAACTATGTATTCATTTATTGATAAAACCAAACCAATTTGAATAAGACAAAATGGAAAACAATAAATTGAATAAGAAAATCAACCATACCTTCAGCGATGGCCTGCGCATGAACGTCTGTGGTGACATCCGTCTGTGTGAAGAGTTTGGAAGTGTCTATGTGAAGCGTTAAGCGTCTGTTAGCCACCGTTTGCGTAAAGCATCTGAAAGCGTAAAGTGTGAAGTGTCACATGCATCAAGGTTGCCTGTGTGTGAGACGATGGCTATCCTTAAGAGTCATCACTAAGTCCGTGGAGTTGACCAACTAGGTCAGGTTGTAGGCATGGTTGAGTGAGATTGACTCTTACAAAACCACAAACCAAACATACAAACATACAAACTACAACTCAAGCAGAGAAATCCATACCACAACAAGCAACATACCTTTAAGCTAACTGATTGCCGATATCCTCACAAAGGATTTCTTAGACCAAATTTTGATTTGCGTATTAGCAAGTTGGATCTTTAAGATATTTATGTCCTTATGACCCAACTTGAGGGGGAGTGCTAGAAATAATGGACTTAGGTCATGTTGAAAGCCCCATGGATAGCTAAGATTTATTTTGCTCTAATTATTTATTCTTTTATTTAGGGCATGTTGCCTATAAATATTTCCTCCCTTTGTACCTTTATTATTATCAAAAAATAATAAGAACAAAATATAGTGGTTTTTCTTCTGGTACTCGGGGTCCATGTAAGTTTGTGTGTCTTTTGTCTCTACTTTCAATAATTTGATTATGATGTGGTTTCCTTTAATATATATGATGCTATGAAATTCCTTGAGGAACATTTCTCTTTATGCTTGCTTGAGACTTATGATCTTGTTGATGAGATATTGATGAATGTTGATGAACATTGTAATGAGATAATAACTCATTCTATTAATTTTGATCTTCATCATGTTTCTATTGATTAAATTTCTTCTCTATAGGTACAAGGGATTGAGCTTAAGGTTTTCCCTTTCGACATTAAGTGTGTAGACTTAGGTGAAGATAATACACTAGCTGTGATCATTTCTAAAGAGCTGACACCCACACATGAAAATACTTTGTTAGAGATGTTGAGAATGTATGAAAAGACAATAGGGTGAACCTTAGATGGTATCAAAGGAATAATTCTCTCACTTTGTATGAATAAAATCAATTTAGAGAAATGAGCTAAAGCTATCACACAAACATAAAGGAGACTCAATCTTACAATGAAAGAGGTTGTACTTAAGAAAATCATAAAGTTTTGTGAGGTTGAAATAATCTTCCCTGTTCCTGTCAGTAAATGGGTAAGCCCTATTCATGTTGTATCTAAAAAGATAGACATGATAATTGTTGAGAATGACAAATGTGAGATAGTACCAATGAAGCTAGGTTGAAAACATATGGAAGATGTGCATTGACGATCAAAAGCTTAATAAGGTAACCGAGAAAGACCATTTTTCTATCCATTTTCTTGACCAAATGGTGGAGTGGTTCACTAGAAAAAAAACCATTTTCTACTTTTTGGATGGTTTTGTAGGTTTTTATCAAATCTCCGTTGCATAAGAAGATCAAGAAAAGACAATTTTCACTTGCACCTATGGAAAACTTACGCTTTTATTGGGCTTTGCAATGCTTTAAGTACATTTCAAAGGTGTGATGAATATATTTTTTGATTTCATAGACAAATGTATTGGAGTCTTTATGAATGACTTTTCTATCTATGGAGATTCATTTGATAATTATTTGCACATACTGGTTTTGATTATGAAAAGACGTACTTATAAAGACTAATTTGGTTCTTAACTAAGAGAAATGTCATTTTATCACTAAATATGACATAGTTTTATGTCATATTATTTATTCTAAAAGAATTGACGTTGATAAAGCAAAAATAGATGTTATCACTAACCTTTTAGTTGGGTTCAGACTCAGTGTGTGAAGTGTGTTGAGTTTATATTTTGGTCTAGGTGATACGTCACTGAGCATGTTCACAGCATGCGAGATGCTTACTATGTCTCTCTGTATCGTGATTACTAAGTTCATATTGGGTATAAGTTTTCCTACCACTTGTCCAAGTGCATGCGAAGCAGTAGGTTTATCTGGATGATCTAAGCTCGAATACAGGAAATTGTGTTATCAAATCTTAGTTCTAGAATCTACTTCTCAATTAGGCGGTATAAAAGAATAAACAATTAAAGGAATAAGAACTGGAATAATACTACTGACATATGCCTAATCTATAAAGGGGTGGAGATGGATGCAAGATGAATATGTGAACTAACCTGGCAAGAAAGAGTGAAGGAATGTTTATGCATTATAACGCAATTAAGCAATGTAATATGTCAAGCATAATATTTGAAGATCATAATATTTAGATTTCTAATAGTCGGTTATGGTTGTTTGACAGGCCAAGAGGAAATAGGTTGGATTTACACATCGAAAAACTAGTCTTAAGACTGTGAGTGACAACCAGTTTTGAAAATATATTTTTTTATTTTCTCCTAATTACTAAGTATGATTGACTGATCTACACGTTTATTTACAAGTTTTGAAAATCATTTGAATTCCATGATTATTTACAAGTATGAGTTTCAAGACTAGATTTCTTAATGAAAATATATGCTAGCACATGATTAATGAATGTCTGGAAAGTATTTGAACCATTGTATTTCAAACAAAGCATGAGTTACCAAGTTTTGTTTTAAGAACTACATATTTTTAAGAACAATCTAAGTAAGCTTGAGCTTTACAAAAGATAAAGATAGTAGACATGTTTTAATGTTTTCGTATGATTTTTCTGATGTTTCTATTAACTACATGACTAAGGTATTGAGCCCAAGGCTATATGGTACCATGTACACAGGTTCGATTCTGTTGTTGACGTTGAGTGTACTCCATAACAACAATGCTGTCGTGAGTGCTAGGTGGACTCCACTACGACAAAAATGATGGGAGTGCTGGACGGGTCTCACTACATCGTAGAGCTTGTAAATGTTGTTGTACTGGGTGTGCCCTACACAATGCAGATTTTTCATTTTAGTTAAAATATTTTGATATACTTGATATGTCTTTCTAAATTTCAACGACGTATTTACTGAGTATTTGAGAAAGCTATTTTTACTATTACATGTTTATGTTCACGACTTGTATAAATAGATTTATATGTGTAAGCTTTCACGTGCTCTTACCTTTAAATTTCTAGTTTTTAACTGAGTCACTCACTAAGATTTATAACTTACCCTTCCAAAATGTTTTACCCACTTCTCAGGTAGAGATTGAGTTCCCAGTGTCTGATAGACTGCTTTAGTCTGCTGAAGCTCCGATATCGATTGCAGTACGTGATTGTAGTTGTGCATAGAGACTGTTGTGTTATGGTGTATATATCTTAGTATGATATAGATACTCTACAGTTTATGTAAGCTTTAAGAGTTGTGGTTGTATAAACCTTTGTTGGTTATATTTTGGTTAAGGTGTCTCTAGGTTTACTCGTG
This sequence comes from Cucumis variabilis, assembly GCA_037974545.1. Classification (NCBI taxonomy): domain Eukaryota; kingdom Viridiplantae; phylum Streptophyta; class Magnoliopsida; order Cucurbitales; family Cucurbitaceae; genus Cucumis; species Cucumis variabilis. The sequence goes on from JBBPDI010000022.1 coordinate 13,067,217, forward strand.
AAATCAGTTATTCAGGGCTACACTTTATGTATGTATGTGATTAGTTTAGGATCCGCTGTGTTATGTTGTATGTACAATAGTTTATATACTAGATTAGCAAGTTTATCACGTTAAAGTTTTCAGAAGGGTCGACAGTTACAGGTAGAGAAAAACATTGTTTGTTGGCTTCACACCGTCTTTCGGTCTAAGCTAGCAGGTAGTCTGGAAGGGGGTGTGACACAATAAACTTGATGCGATATAGCTTTCTCAACAAGCTTATGATTAAGGCGTGCTCCTCTCGGAGTCATTAAACGCCATATATGGTCGCCTCTCGGGATCCACATGACTAAGTGTGATTAGGCGAGATATGTTTAGAAACATTTACTTATAATAGGTATAGAACTTCACGATTAAGGACAACAACCTCTTGGTGCCTAGTGCTTTCACTTGTTCAACTTTCTGGATATAAGTGATGAAAGTTATCTCACAAAGAGATAGAACTCTTCTTTGCGTGCGTTAGCCATGTCCTAGCTACTTACCCTCTCGGGTAATTGGCAACTTACGCTGACCAAGCAATGAGAATAGCTCAACTAACGCGATAAGACTTATAAGTAAAGCTTCTTATCAAGAACTTATCACAAACCAAAACTACTAATAACACATTGACCGATGAAAAGTGTAGAAATGATGGATTAAAAATATATAAACATGTAATATATAACGAAGAATATAGGCCTTCGACTATTGTGTAATATAAACAGTATATATTATAAATAAATACAAAAATGGAAGATAAAGAGAAGGGAAGTGAATACAAGTTGGGTGAAATGAAAAATGAAACATTCACCACTCAGACTCTAAGCTCTCACTTACAGTATGATCGGAGAAGAAGAAGAAACTACTCTTTACAGATGACGAAAAGACTATTTCTTTCTATCTCTCTTGGCTACTTCTTTAAAGTGTGTGGCTCATTCAAGTGTGCTTTCCTTGGTGAAGAATGAGTTCTTTTATAGGCAACTTTTGGCATAAAATTTCTATTCTTCTGAGCATGTTAGTGTTGTCTGCCAAAAGTTGTCTGTAGCGAGTCACATCATCTCCAACTGTCATTCTTTTCGTCTAGCAAATTGCTTCTTGCGTTGTGATTTGGTCTTCTCATGAGAGATTCTGCAATTTGTTATCCTCTTATTTTGTTCGTAGCCCTGCGTTTAGGCACTAAAAAGCACGTAAAACAAGTATAACGCTTGTGTAAAATATATTTCAGAATACGTACGTATTCACAATATAAGCTACGCATTTTGACCTTTTTCTTATGCATGTTGGCCTCGTTATTCTATATAAGAGCCTATAATAACGGGTATTTCTACACGTTATCACCTTTCTTATCCAACTTGTATTAGTGAAGTATGTTCTTTTCTTGGTATGTGCAGTTTTCCACTGACGCTTCATCAAATATTTTTTAAGAATTTCTTTGCCATTAACCTTTTTATTGTAGAAAGATGTCTCATTCAACATTGACAAAAGGTGCCAAGAAGCCTTTGAAATTCTCAAGCAGTGCCTGATCTCCGCATCAATCCTTCAACCTCCACGATGGGACTTACCATTTGAAATTGTGTGTGATGTTAGTAACCTAGTAGTAGGAGTTGTATTGAGATAGAAGAACCATGTGATCTACTTAAGAAGAACCTTCATTCTTTAAATATAGGGCACTCCACTTGTTAGGGAATTATTCTCTAACATGTGGAGTGCCCTATAATTAATGAATGAATGAAGGTCGATTAATTAAAGAGACTAGTTAATTATTCTTGCATCATTAGAGCTTATAACGGCCAATAGGTCCATACATCTTACTAACTCATAACAAACCAACTATGCTGAAAAATAATTTTAATTATTTAAATTAATTAGAAAAAAATATATTTATTGTATTCATATAATTAATATTATATATAAGTATTATTTTAATAAGATACAAAATTAATTTGAATGAAATACAGATTAAAAGTATACTTTTAGTGGAGAATAAATTATTTGAATATGATCCAAATAAATAACTTTTGTTTTAATACGAGATATTAGATATTCAGAGTCTTGTTAGAGATATACCAAGGAAGACTGTGTGATGGTGGGTTTATTGAAAGAAGAACAACAAAAAAGATCACTGAAAATTTTCAACAGCCCTGTACGTCAAAGGCGTAATATATGCTCAACAAATTTTTTAATTACTGTTTTAAATTACAGAAAGCATCCCAATTGCTACTGCTACAGGATTGAAGAGTTCAATCTCTTCAATTATTAATTGCTTTCTTACTTGTAATTAACCAACCTTCACTTATTTTCACTAGTTACCACCTGATTTCTTTTAAAACAAATCTTTCTTAAAATTGAATTTCATAAACTAGTCTCCTCATGGAAAATGGTACCTAAAATAGTTCTTATGTTACTAGCTACTTGTTGATAGTGTATGCTTGTAGTTGACGTTGATTATTTAACATATAAATCTATCGTTTTGACCAAAACCACTGTTTATAACATCACTCTCAAACATTAGTTTGATTCTGAAATTGCTTTAACAAACATCACAACCATATTAGTTGAACATTGAATATATCATAATGAGAATTTTGACTTAGAACCCAATAATTTAGTAATAACCATAGGGGTATTTTCTAGCATGTGCATCATTGTTGATTTTCTCAACCACCTCCTCTACTTGCAACTTTGACAAATAAAATAGTCTAAAAGTGCAAACTTCACATAAATTATGGGTATGAGCCACACAATTCCAACCACAAAAATTAATGATTTTAGGCGATTAAAACAACCATCATTTGTTGTTGATCACATTTAACATAATTAGTAATGCTCATTCCAACCAATAAATATAATAATCCCATTATAACAACTACCAAAATAACCTCTTCCCACATTTTTTTGACCTTTTTTTTTCTGTACTATGTTTAACGCTGTCACACTAAAATATCATTATTGAAGCATTAAAATAAATATAGAAAGTCAATCATCTGAGCCATACCCAATTTTGCGAACTATTAAATTGAAACTTATTTCCTTTAAAAAAAGAATTGAGATTTATTTCCACTCATATTAGACCCTCTACAGTGCTACATTTTTATATTTAAAATATGCAATTAACCTTTCCTTTTTATTATTATTATTTAAAAACAATATCTAATTGGATATTGAATTGGGGAGATTTTATGGAGGATTTCTCTAAGTTAGCATTACCTTTGTCATCTTTGACTAAGAAGAATGCTAAGTTTGTTTGGTCAAAAAAGTACTGTGAACAAAGTTTTCAAGAGCTAAAGAAGAGGTTTCTCTCAGCGTCCATCTTGACACTTCCTGTTACGGAAAAAGAGTTTACAGTTTATTGTGATGCTTGAAGACAAAGTCTAGGGTATGTGCTTATGCAAGAAGGAAATGTAATAGCTTATACTTCTAAACAGTTGAAAAAGCATGAGTGTAATTACCCTACTCATGACCTTGAGTTACTGGCAGTAGTATTGACTTTGAAAATATGGAAACATTACCTGTTTGGTGAAAAATGCCACATTTTCACAAACCACAAGAGTTTGAGATATATCTTTGATAAGAAGGAACTTAACTTGAGGCAAAGAAGATGGTTAGAGCTAATCAAGGATTATGATTGTACAATAGAGTACCACCCAGGCAAGCCTAATGTCGTGGTAGATGCCTTGAGTAGGAAGTCGAGATTTTCGAAGAGTGCCTTGTGTAGCATTCGAGTAGCTTTGTTGAAATAGCTAAAGTGTTCCAAGCAGTTGTGACTGTAGAGAGTTTAGGGAGCATGCTAGCTTAGTTTCAAGTTAGGTCTTCCCTAGTAGCTGAGATTGTGGGAAGACAATTGGAGGACAATCAACTTTAAAAAATGCTTGGAAATTCCAAGTAGGGCCAGGAAGCCGAGTTTCAGTTTTGGCCTAGTTTGCAGAAGGCCTTGGGGGCTAGGTTGAAGTTCAGTATTGCTTTTCACCATAGATAGATGGTTAGTCAGAGAAGACCATCAAGACCTTAGAGGATATGTTGAGAGCTTGTGTCCTTCAGTTTAAGGGAAGTTGGGATATCCACGTGTCACTTATGGAGTTTGCTTACAACAATAGCTACCATTCTAGTATTGGAATGACACATTTTGAGGCTTTGTATGGTAGACCTTGTCACACCCCAATCCGTAAGACAACCAAAACACAAGAAGTAGAGAGGAAAGGATGTGATTTAGCTTAAACTTTACTATTCGTCTTATCACTAATCTTATTCTCAACTCCTTTTAAACTATCAACAAAACTCAAAACGCAACGGTGATCAACCTAAATACCAAGAATATTGAGTACATACCAAAACGTATACTTTATTAATAACAGACGTTTGATATATAATTACAACACTTGACCAAATAACTAATGCTTAACTATTTCCAAAATGTCTAGAGTCATCCCGTCGGAAAATCTTCAACTTTCTTCTCTACTTGGCCTAAACGCCTGATCTTGGAAGATAGATTTTGAAAATTTAAGTCTAAAAGACTTAGTGAGGTTTTATGAAATCCTTTTCGCAATACCTTTTCATAATCATTTTTGAAAAAATAATACCAGGTCATTTAAGCACACCAACAAATAATTTCATTTCGCATAAACCTTTCTTTATGCTTAACAAATCATTTCGCAACCATTCCATTTCGCCAAGGATCCTGAATCACTCGTAGATATGTCAAATACATTAATCTCGATTCTGATGTTGCGTAACAAATATAGGAGGTATTTTGAACTAACAAATAAAAGCAACAAATATAGGAGGCATTCTGAACAAATACATTCACGTACAAAAAATTTAATAAAAGCAATCTACATCTCGAATAATAAACAATCTTGGTTTTAAATTATTACAAACTCGCAAGATTTCAAACTTGACTAGATCGGGGAAAAAATTTAATCAATTTCGGCATAGATTTATAACTTGACATCAAACTTAAAATGCATAGACAATTAATTACCTCAACAACATGCACATTGCAAGAAAAAAAACATATTTTCAAAAGATAATATAGTTATGTTTACCCTTTTTTTCCTTGATTGATAGTCAAAATATGGAATGAGAGGGTTGGAGAGGAACCAAACACTTGACAAACTATTTTTGTTGGAGAGATGTTATGGAAATTATTATTGTGCAATTCAATCTTGTTTTAGGTTTCATTAAGAAAAAGATGTAAACAAATAATATAGTAATATTTCGTGAATGCGGGTAGTTTCATAAAAACAATATTCTTTTAGGATAACCAACACTTGCATAAATTGTGGGATGTTGTTTTGTCTTTTTCGTGCTTGGACTTAAGAGTTTCAGTCATGTTTAATTTCACTGCAATGTGTCACATAGTTAAGTCATGGCCTATAATGCGTTCATTGTAACTCTCTCTATCGCATGTTTCCATTGTAGGCGATGAGTCATAGGGCATGATCATAGTTAGGAAAAAGGCTCATACTGTACCTCTTCATCACATAATACTTAAATCCTCGTTGAGTACAAGTTTTTTTACTGCTTACCCAAGTGCAAGAGAAAAATTAGGTTTACTTGGGTGATCTAAGGTCGAACACAAGGAATTATTTTTAGATGTTAGTTTTAGGGTCCACTCTTACTTTAGGAGAGTTAAAAGAATTAAATAATAACACAAATAAGAATTAGCTAACTATACAAAGAGAGTTTATAAGGCGACAAAGAAAAAGACATAATAACGCAGCTATCTTGTATTGGGGAAGAGAAGACAGGAATGCCCACGTGATATCATATGAAAGTGGAAAGATAGCCTTGACGCGATCTAACTTGCTAAGACACACTTGTGGTTAGGACATGCTTCTCTCGAATACATATATGCCACACATAACTGCTTTTCAGAGATTTATGTGACAAAATATGGCTAGACGAGTTATATCTAAAAGTGACCACTTATGCATCTTAAATTATTTCATGATTAAGGACTGTTACCTCTCGACAATCAATGTCTACACTTGTCCTCCTTTTGGGATCCACATATTAGAAACACTTTCGTAGGAGGCAAAGATCCTCTCCATGCGTGCTAATTAAGTTCTAGCTACTTACCCTCTCGGACAATTAGCAACTTATGCTAGCCAAGCGATCACTAAAGCACAATTAACACATTAAGAATTATAAGTGACTCTTCTTATCATGAACCATTACCTACTCAAGCTATTGATAACACGCAAACTTGCGAAAGAAGAGAGATGGCAGATTGAATGACTATGTTTATTTACAAATACTCAAAGAATGTCGTTTATGAACTTATTATCAATATGTACAACATGAAGTATAAAATATGAATGAAAACAACAAAATGGAAAGAAGAGAAAGTGAATGCTATTACAAGTTAGGGAATCAAAAGATATTCTTTCTTCATCACGGTTACGTACTCTCCATGTAACTCTCTCTCTCTTTAGAATTACTTTAGTCTATTCAGACTTTCTTGGCCTATTTGGGCCTCCTATCTCTCGATGAGGATGAAGTGTTTGTATAGGCAGCCTTTCGGTGGGAAACTCCTAATCTTCTAAGTGTGTCAGTGCTGTCATCTGCCCCTGAGAAGTCACATCATTCCAACTACCATTCTTGTCTTGTTGTGAGCTTTCTTTCCTTGCGATTTTGGTTCCTCGCCTAGGGTTGTTGATCGCCAAGAGAGATTCATCGCATAGCACTTGCACGAGATATCATGTCTGGCTACTCCTTTCTTCTTTCCCATTTGTCCTGCGTTTAAACATGATACCCGCGTAAAACAGGAATGACATTTATGTAAGATGTATTTCTAAATATTTATGTGTTTACAACATAAGTCATGCATTTTAGCCTCATTATTTCAACAAAAAGAGCAATAATAATGGTCATTTCTGCGCGTTATCAGATATCAAATAAAATCACTAAATCTCAGGATGATCACGAGCAAGATGGATTGAGAAAAAGCACTTCTACAACATTTCTCAAGAAGACTATTTTTTCCAAAGGTGAAAACACATTTTGGTTATTTTGAACAATTTTTTCAATTTGATAGCACCACAAAAGGAGTATCTTAGACCTAATACAACTAGCTAGTACAAGAGATGTTTTTAGCTTAAATAATTTATTTGTAAAATATTGATAATTGTGAAGGGATAATAGCCCTATGGCAGCGGAAGAATTAAAGAACCATTACTCAAATTAATTGGAAATATTTAAAATACCTGTACATTGGCAAAAATAGAATCAAAATTCTAAATTAAATTATAAGCATGCTTTTAAAGATATAGAAAACTTACTTTAGATGACGTCTCTGAATCTACAAATTAATCTCCAAATTGGGATACCACCCGTCGGAGACCTTCCTATCCTCTGGGATGAGATTGGTTTGTGGGAACCAATTGGGATGGGAAAAGGTATAG
>JBBPDI010000022.1:13074734-13087840 GCA_037974545.1 Cucumis variabilis
AGATTATGAACAACCTGTGAAGGATTAACTTACTTATTATGGTTATATCACATGGACACAAATATATCTATAGTGAGAGGAGTGCAACTAGGGACTTTAGTGGAATGACCCGTTAGTTAACGAAGATTGATTAACTCGGTCTAAAAGAGTTTAGTCAGTTAATCTCGAATTGTTGGAGCCGATGATCTATAGGTCCATTAGGTTCCTCCACTAGCTCATAAGGAATCAACTTAGAACATTATGATGGAATAATTCGAATTGTTCGAATTAGGTAAAGAGAGAGGAACCGACAAATATATCTGACATAGTCATCGGTTATGACTTAAGATAGAGCTTCATGTTTAAATGTGATTTAAATATGAATATGGATTCATATTTGGAAGCTCGGAATTGATAAAAAAGGTCAAAGATGTAAAAAGTCAAAATGTTGACTTTTGACTTTGAAAAATCAAACTTTGACCGACTTTCTATTCAAATGTGATTTGAATTTTGGAAAAATGAATATGGATTCATACTCGGAAGGTTGAAATTAGTCAAGACGGATAAAATGGTAAAAAGTCAAAATGTTGACTTTTGAATTTTTTATTGTCAAATGACCATTTTACCCTTGATTGACCATTGCATGTAACTAACACATGGCTTCATGCATGTGAGATACCTACTTGGTAATATGCCAAGTGTGAAGGATGGAAGCTCATTACATGTAAATTTTGCATGTAGTTTGGCTATAAAAAGAATAGATTGGAAATGAAGGATGGATGGATTATTAAGTGTTAAATTTTGGTTAAGAAATTGATTTTTGTAATTTGGAATTACAAAAATCAAACCAAATTTCTATTTTTCTCTCCAAAAGTTCTCTTTACATATTCTTCCTCCTAAATCCATCTCTCTCCCTATTTTCTCCACCATTCGAGTCTCATAACTCGATTCTAAGTCCGTAGTATAGCAGGTCAACACTAGTGGTAGTCCTGGTTTTGATTTCGAGAGGAGATCAAAGAATAATAGAAAAGCATCAAAGGTGAGTTTTTCTATTAACCCTATTTTGTTTCATTTAGGGGATGTAATGCATGTTAATCATAAAATGTTTAGTTGTAATTAGAGTAAAATCTGATCCTTATTCCGCTGCACATGTCTACCGTTTCCATCATGTTTCTCATCCGACTAAGCCAATCGAAATGCATGCCGACACCCTCACCATTCCAAGCTTTTTTTAAACTCTTCTGTCTTTGCGAGTCACCTCATTCGACAAAGTCTTGTCCTCCATTCACAAGCTGTCTTCCACTGTTTTGAGCGTCGCATTTCCCTTCAGTCCGCGTCGAGCCACCCTCCGTCTAACTAGTCTTCTGTCTTCCATCTCCTTACACAAGTCGTTCGTGAGCCGATCTCTCAGACCCTAGCCGCTCCTCTTCTCTTCCAGCCGTGCGAGCCCCTATTAGCTAAGCTGAGCCGCGTACAAGCCAAGCTAGTGCAACCCCTTTTCCAAGCCATTTGCCTTTTTCGCTATCCCTTGGGAGAACTTTGGTGAGTATTTGATTGGGTTTTAGGTAAAACCCATCAAATATTAAATTTTTGGTCCTAAATAAGTTAATATTAAATTTAAGTGGAATATTTTTTGCTTGAAGGTTCGGTTCGCTAAATTTTATGGAGAAGTTGTGCTGTAGAATTTTTCCTAACCAAGATTAAATTGGAATTTAACCTCAACTTTGGATAAGTTAAATTGAGATGATTTTTGAGTCAATAATCAACTTAAACTTATTAATTTATTTATTGATTTTCACTTGCTGTTACGAATGACTAAAATTTGGAATTTATTGTCAACAAAGGAAATATTTGTTAGCAATGTCGAGGTAAGGATACTACTCTTAGACCTTCGACAATATATTGAAGAGCTTGCATGTATGTCTCATTTATTATGCATTAATGTAGCTAGGATGCATAATGTGACTGTTAGGAAGAGCTTGCATGTATGTTTCCTTTATTATGCATTAATGTAGCTAGAATGTATAATATGACTATCAGGGATGACTGATATAGGTGGCTACATAGATGACTCTTATGTACGATTGAGATATGTTATGAATGAGACGTGCTATGAATGAGACATGCTATGACTTAGATAAGTGATGATTGAGATATGTTATAAACTATAGTGTTTTGTTAATTTTATCTGTTAGGGTCGTACCCAAATGGGTGTCCCTCGGGATCGCGACCTATTTATGCCTTTGTGGCTAAGTTTTATAATTGATTGACGGGGTCACTTTCAGCCTGATTCTCTTAGGCATTTCTTTGGGTTATTGAATATTAGTTTCTTTTAAGTGTCCCTCGGGATCACTGAAGACCAGATGGGTTCCTTTAAGATCACTAGATAGCGCGCGTTTAAGAACACGATAATTATGGAGCACTTTCTTACATGACCCTAACGAGATGTTAACAGACACCTAGTAGGACTAGTAGTAGGTCCCTTAGTGAGTATATGTTTATACTCACTCTTTTTATATTTAATTTTTCAGACAAAGGCTGAGGTAGAGAAAGCTGACGAATGACAAGAAGTGATCGTGGTTTGCCATAGGGGAACGTTAATGATTGCTTCCACTTTTAAGTTTCAGTATTTTGATTTACAGTATTTTATTTAAAATTTCAGAACTTATGAGTACTCTTATGATATTTTCTTATTATTTTAAATAAGGCCTGAACTAGTGGTTTGGGATTTGGGGTTTGTTTTCTTATGGGAACAACATATAAATGTTACTTAGGACTTAGTCTTAGTAATCTAATCATCTGTGTAACACAACTGCAATACATCACGAAGTAGGTTTACTGCACGTAATGTGCTCGCCATGTCTTTATATATTGCGTGGTTTATTCTAAGCGATACGTCATGCGTCATGATCATAGCATGAGAAGTGCTCACTATGTACCTCTTTATCGCATGAAGCCTAAGTCATCATTGAATCCATGTTTTCCTACTGCTTGTCCAAGTGCAAGCGAAGCAGTAGGTTTACTTGGGTGATCCACGGTCGAACACAGAAAATTGTTTCCAGACATTAGTTATAGGGTCTACTATTCTTGTTAGGTGTTATGTTGGTTGGGTTAAAAGAACAATAAAATAACTAAAGCTACTTACTTACACCTGGAGACTCATGCAAAGAAGAATAAATTATGACAAGATGGAAGATTGAGCGAACTAACTTGTGTAAGGAAGGCAATGAAGGAAGGTTTTATGCTATCACAAGAGTAAGTTATATGACTACCTAGATGCGATATAACTCACCAAGCTATCTTATGATTAAGGTGTGCTCCACTCAGAGTTATTGAACGCAACACTTGGTCTCCTTTCAGGATTCAAATGACTAAGACAGGCTAAATGGTTTATATCTAATAATACTTATTTATTCTACTTCAAGTGCTTCACGTTTAAGAACAACAACCAATCCGTGTCTATTGTCCACACTTGTTTACCTTTCGGGATACAAATGATGGAAGTCCTCTCGCATGGTTAAGAAAACTCTTCCTTACGTGTGTTAGCTACGTCCTTGCTACTCACCCTCTCGGGTAGTTGGCCACATACATTGGCCAAGTGTAGAATGTAGCTCAGCTAACACACTAAGTGGTATAAATAAATATCACTTATCGCAAACACATCATAAACCTAAACCACAAATAACACAAAGACAGATGAATAGTAAATGTAAGGATGGATTGAAAAGTTTATAAAGATGCACTATATTAAAGAATGAAGGTCTTTGGCCAATGTACAATATAACTAAATACAATGTAAAGAACTAGTAAAATGGAAAGAATAAGAAGGTGGAATATAAGTTAGGGAAAATGGGGGACAAACTCTTCTTCTCTCAAAATCAAAGCTTTCACGTTACACTCTGATCTGAAATGATGAATAAGTGTTGTACATCCAGTAGTTAGGCTAATCCTTGTCACCGACTTTTTAGGTTTTTACCCAGTTAGGCTCTCTTTTTGTGTGTCTGTGTGGTAGTCCATTCAGACGTTACTCTGTTTTAGCCCATCAAGGCCCCTGCCTTTTTGGTGAAGATGAGGTGCTTTTATAGGCAGCTTGGACAAGAAACTTCTAATCTTCTAAGCTTGTCAGTGTCGTCTTCGATCCTATGAAGACACATCACTCCAACTACCATCTTTGTCTTATAGTGAGTGTTTCTCGCGTGATGACATGGTTCTCGCCAGGAGATGTTAATTGCCAGGTGAGTTTCCATCGAGTGATATATAAGCGAGGTGGCTTTTGTGGTTTGCTCCTTTCTTCTTGTTTACTTATCTTGCATTTAAACATGAAAATCGTGTAAAACAGACATGATGCTTTTGTAAGTTGTATTTCTAAATACATATGTGTTTACAACATAAGTTACGCATTTTGATCCTCTTATTATGCATTTTGACCTAATTATTCTAATAAAAATAGCAATAATACACATTTCTACGCGTTATCAACTAGTATTTGACCTTTACTTTTATTTCTGCATAATTTGTTTATGATTTATAAATAAGTATTTGAGGTTTTTATTGAAAGATTTTGTACCTTCTTTTATTTATTTATTATTTTTTTAGAAAATCTTTATTTAATTTAAAGTAATGACCCCAGCTTAGTATAAAGAGTTGGGTCATTATGACCTTAGCTTCTGAAAAAACATGTCGGTTGATGAGGAGATGTTAGGGAATTAAAATTAATTGAAAGACATTAGACAATAGAGAGAAAACTAGTAGAAGAAGGTTGGAATCGAGATGAAAAGACCTAAGTGGTGAAAAATGTTTTTGTAAAAATGGGATGGTATTGTAGCGTGAGCTTGCTTGGAAATGCATTGGTAAATATGTGTCATGAAATTTTTTAATAATGCGAATAATGCAGATATCTAGGCTAGCATTAAGCGATAAAAGATGCATGTCCTACCTATGCATTGCTTCATGCATAATGATTAACGTGTGGCACAAGTTTTCCTCACACTTGCCCAAGTGTAAGTGAAACAAGAAATTTTTTTAGTAAGCTAGGGTAAAAATAGTGAGTTCTACCAAAACTTAATTACAACGCCTACTTCTGAACCAGGTGGTAGAAATTCTGTATACTATACGTTTAAAACTACACTAAACTATTATGCAAAAGGAAATGGAATGGGATGATTATGGAATGCAAACAAACTTATGGTAAGAAGGATGAGAAAAAGTCTTAGTATTCTAGGCGATCTAAGCTATGAGACATGTCCTTGATGCGATATATATCACTTGACCATCTTATATTTAAGGTGAGCAACCTCTCGGTGCCTAAACACCACATTTGTTTTCCTTTCGGGACAAATGGTAAAGATAAACCAACCGATATACATCTATGCTTACTTTCTTATAAGCATTATATTGACTCTCTATTTAAGGCGAGAATCCTCCCAACTCCTAAACATCACACTTGTTCTTCTGTCAGGACACAAATCATTAAAGTTAAAATGACATAATGGAGTTTGTTTCCAAACTCTCATCTGCATGGTTTTAGCTATGTCCTTGCTACTAACACTCTCGAGTAGTTGGTGACCACTGCTGGCCAAGCGATTGATTTTAGGCGCTTGATTTTAGCTTAGAGAAACATGATGCATGCATAGTACAAAACATAAATTTAAACTACTTAGAACAGATGAATAGTAAAGAAATGAAAGAAAGGCATTGGATAAAAGTGCATTGTATTGATAATGTAGGCCTTTCGGCTATGAAATGAAGAGCATTCATATAATACATCATAAAGTACAAAAATAGAAAGAAAAGAAATGTGCCAATCTACATAATGCATTGGTTTGCATTCCTTGTCACTTTTACTGTTGGAATTTATGTCTTAAAACTTGTAGTTTGTAGTTTAAATTATATTTTGTTCAATAAATTGGTTATTAAGGTCTTATTTGTAGAAAAGGAGTACTATAATCTTTAATCCAATAAATAAAGTCCTGTGGCTATCTAGTGTAAACTTGAACTTTATGTAGAGACATAAATGTGGATCAAGTTCGAGTATACAGGCTACATAGTCTACAGTATATGAAGAAGATTGGGCACCTTATTCTGGGGACACTATGGATGTAACCCGTTTTGTAGTTAGTACAAACGATGTGATCCTGAATAGTTCATGTAAAGACATGTAAGTGGGGACATTCAATATAATGAGTTTACATAAGATTGAAACCATGAAATGGTCACTTTTAAGTTATAACACCGTTGACTGTAGAAAAATGATTATTTTGATTATGATGATCTAGATAACTTAATCTTAATCATGAGCTAACTATGAACTTCTACTCAAACAAAGTTATCCATAGATCTAGATAGGTGAGGGCAACTCAATATTGATGGCCCAATAAACCTCCCATTTTAGGGATAAGACCGAGTGGATGGCTAACTTAACTTCTTTTTTCTTTTTGTTAGCTTAACACTTACAAAATTCATACATTACAAATTACAACCCTTAAACTTTACTTTACATAAAATAAAACCAATTATGTTCTTCTCACATCATTTTTCTTCCCACTAGAGTGTTGTTCTTCGGCCAAGGTGTTTAGGAGTATTAGACTCTGATCCTCGTCCTTTTTCCTTTTTGTCATCTTCAATCCAACCCAAGGACATTCTCTAGAATCTTCCTTTTTTTTATTCGCCGCTAAATGCTACTCCTAATGGTAGGAACTTAATCCATGTCATTTGCACTAAGGAGTAATAAGCTTACCAATTGGCTCCTTAGACGCGTGATGAGATGCAATGGATAGCATACCATGTAAGACGACAGAGTACCTTTGCCTCCCCTCCTTAACTAGGCTACAACGTCTCAGAACCAACCTTCGTATAGCTTTAAAGCCTGACAATTGAAGGAGGAGAAACTTAAAACATAAGTCAAACGGACTTAGTGAATGAAGGATTTGATTAAAACCTTTTTGGGGAAAACACACAAAATCACAAATAATAAGGTCAAACCGCGTTAGATAAATCATAGACACCAAGCCACCCCAAATAAATCGCCATCTCAAATGAATCGCCATCACCAATAAATCGCCATCACAGCAGGGCGTCATAAGCACCTTGTGCCTAAATCATCTCGCAACAAGTTCTTCACTGAGACCTGAGATTCTCCCCTCGCCTAGACCTTGGATTCAAACTCAACCAGCATCACACGAGTTACGTGGGATTTTCACCAATGTCTTGTCACGTTCAACCTTTTGCAGATGGAGTCACACTCAACTAGCGTCTCATTACCAACTTTCCTAGACCTGGAATTCTCCCTTCGCCAAGACATGGAATTCACACTCAACCAGCGTCATGCGAATTACCAAGGACTTCCTCCAATGTCTAGTATCAAGAACACATCACAACTTGCCCCGACCTGGGATTCTCCCCTCATATGGACCTAGGATTCACACTCGACCAACATTACACGAGTTATTTGAGATTATAACTAGCATCTTGCGATAGATCAAACCATACCATATCGCATAACCACACTGTTAATAGCACAGGAGTATTAGCTCATAGCTTACTTCTATTGTAGATCATCATAGAAGAACAAAGTATTTCATAAACATAATCACAGAGTGATAAAACAATACTTATAGTACTAAATTTATAAAACATCTCCTTTCAAAACAAAGATTATAAATATATTTAAATGTTTTCCTTTTTCCGAACATTCAATATTCATATACAAGCATATAAAACATTCAACCCTAAATAACGATTTCAAAATCACGTTTGAAAATTGATATTTCATTCACATATGTTTATCCATTATAATGATCTCACAAAACATTTGTTCATTAAAAGAAACAGTCACAAAACAATACTCATAATCAGACATGGAAAACATTTAATAACAACTTTAGAATCAAGTTGAAATCGTGTTTTGTTACTCACAAGAGATACATAGCCTTAACTCCTTCCTTGTATACTTTCAGCTTTCTCCTCTCGTTTAATAATTCCTTCAACCGATCGTTCATCATTCAGAACTCTCTCTTTTCACTTTCATTAGAGAACCTAACACTTTAAAAGAAAATTTCTTTTCCTTTGGCTTTCGACCTTATTTATAGTGGCCTCTCACATCCAAGGGTCACTTTCATGCTTTACAACATAACCTGTTGCGCTATGTTGGCAACCCAAACTCAACACATAGTATAATTATCAGTGATAATTTGACTTTCCCTCGGGATGCACACCCATCTCCTTAGAAAGCCAAACTCCTAAATCACCTAACTATCATTTTTTCTTTTCAAAAGGTCACTATTGTTGACATTCTCACAACGAGTTTTCAAGTCACCTCGATAAGACATGTGCTTCCTCACCTCACTTCTTCTCGCAATACCATGCTAAACGCCTAACTCTTTGGCATTCACGCATTCTTCCTTCTCGTCAGCTATTTTTATCGTGTCACTTACCTTCAAGCAATAGAACTTTTGACTTACACTTTTCTCTTCGCATCACCTATTCTCTATTCTTCACATTCCTTCTTCCGAATGAGCACCTCACATGTAGTCTTGGGGATAAAATAGTATTTTAACGTAGTCGAGGTTACGAACAACCTATGAAGGATTAACTTACTGATCATGGTTATAGTAGATGGACACAAATATATCTATAGTGAGGGGAGTGCAACTATGAGACTTTAATGAAATGACTCGTTAGTTAACGAAAGTTTATTAGCTCGGTCTAAAAGGATTTAGTGAGTTAATCTCGAGTCCTTCGAGACCATGATCTATAAGTCCATTAGGTTCTCCTGCTAACTCATATGGAATTAACTTAGAACAATATGTTGGAATAATTCAATTGTTTGAATTAGGTAAAGAGAGAGAAATTGATGAATATATGTGATATAACCATCGGTTATCAGTGTGATATAGAGCTTTATGTTTAAATATGATTTAAATATTAAAATATGAAAGCCAATTCATATTCGTGATGGAAATAGTCAAAGTTGTAAAAAGACAATGTTGACTTTTAACTTTGAAAGTCAAACTTTGATTGACTTTATACTCAAATGTGATTTGAATTTTAAAAAAAAAAGTAAATACAAATTCATATTTGAGAGGTTGAAATTAGTCAAGATAGATGAAATGGTAAAAAGTCAAAGTTTGACTATTGACTTGAATGGTCAAATGACCATATTTACTCTTGGCCTAAAGTTAGTGGGTATATCCAATTTTCTCTTGGATAATCCCACTAATACTTAGTGGGATAAGTGACTACATAAGATGTAAATACCTAATCCAATAAGTTCCACTAATAGTTAGTGGAATGTTAGTTCTGAGATTTAATAAACTAATTACATGCATTTTTTCATGTAATTAGCTTATTAAAAGGCTATTTTTCAATAGTTGAAAACCTTTTGCCAAATTTGTAATTATGAATTACAAAATTTTACCAACAAAATTTTCTATCTTGAATCTCAAACCTAAAATCAAACCTCCAATATTCATGTCTTTCTCAATTTTCTTCACTTAGCAGGTTCTACCACCTGATTCTAAGTCCGTAGAATAGTGGGTTAACTCTAGTGGTGGTCCCAAATTTGAGTTTGTGAGGAGATTTTGAGGATCGGGAGGCTTTGAAGGTACATTTTTTACTAACCCTAATTTGATTTAATTAGGGTAGTTTTTAAGCATGTTAATTTCTAAATTGTTTAGATGCAATGACGGTAAAATAAATCTTGTTTTTTTGCTACGCGTGTCTCGTGTTCAAGAAATATGAACCCTCCACCTCAATTATATGCTAGAGTTCTTGTATTTTTAATTCAAAAATTCCATACCTAAATGTTGGTTCTCTTGGGTTCAACCCCAAACTTGCTTTCCATACCAAACCTTTGGGTTCAACCCTCCACCCATTTTCATATTTGTATTTATTAACCTACTGACAAATGCCCCAATAGTAACACATATAACGTTATCACAAAAGTGGTAAATGCAATTGGACATTTCAAAAAAAGGTATGATCTCATAGTAACATGTATAATGAAGGATAAAGACATCATCCTAACATGAAATTGGGAAATCAATCTCAATATGATGAAAAGACCTTTCAACACGACCACTTCTTCTTTTCTCAAGGTACTTCTATAAAGGACGTTGTCAAGACTCTAGTTGATAACTCTCTAAAATAAGACATTCACAAATTACAAAAAGATTCGATACAACTCACTCAAGAAAAAAAAATCACTTCAGCATGAGACCAAATGTCACACCCTTTCTCGGACCACCTACTCTCGACACGAGATACGACATGAAGTGAATCGATCATATCTTTTGCCTCAATGAAATCTACTGACCCTAACTCTTTAACCCTTACTTAACACTCAATGGAAGCATATAACTTATCTTTTAGAGAAAGAAAATTTATGTATAGCCCATCTTATTTAAAAATTTATAAAATAAGGTACTTACAAAGGTTATAACAAAACATAACTTCTAATATAATCAATTTTCTTTACCCACATCACAATTACTTAAACATACAATAACTTCACATAATTCTCCTAATAGATTGGTTGACATGGAAATGATAAGCTCAGATTAGGGAAATATGATCAACACTTGGAAAGAGAAAATATTTGAAAGAATAAGCTAAAAATGCCTAATGAATGATGTTTTCTAAAACATGTTTCCAAATAGTTATGCTCAATGTTTAGCTTGAAAGATATAAATCATTGTAAACATAACATAGTAAAGCTTTAGAAACTCTTCATAAGTTTCTCAATCATTCAGAAATATCTTAAGTTACTGCATCCTAGTTCATACTATGCATTCATTAGTTAACATAGGTTAAGTTGCACTAAACCTTTTTTGCATAGGCATTAAGGCCTTCACTAATGTAATCGATCAAGTGGAGATGTGGCCACCTAGACATTCTATACTAGTCTCTCTGTGTGATGACACACAGAATGCCTAGTGAGCCGATTAATTACAACAAACACGTTTTAATGCGAATAAGAACTCAGTTGAAATAACAAGACTTCATTGATGTTTAGCAACATAATACATTAAATATCTAGTATATAATTCCTTTCAATAAAACTAAATACAAACTGAAAACAACAATTTGACTCTTCTCTCCTAGCTTTTACATGTTCGAGTTGAAAGTGGTTACTACGAAAATGATGTGTTTTACGTATGGCACAATTGGCGATCAAGACTGGAAATTTAACGTTGGATATCCTTCACTACTTGGGAGGAAAATGAAACATTTGAAAGATTAGACAAAAATGTCTAGTCAATGGGTTTTTTTATCAACACCCTTACTAAGTCAAATTCTTTCTTTGCGCATTGTAAATCATGTAATACAAATAATTTGAGCTTTAACAATAAAATATCGAGTCTCAAACAAAATCATTTTAATGTATTAGGCAAATAGCACAATTCAAATCTCATCATCAAACATTTCTAAATCGCATGGAAATCAATCCTTTTAAATCATACATATAAAGGTTCATATTGATGGAACACGAGACACGCGCAACGAAAAATATGATCAATTTCAACCTAATTGCAACTAAACAATTTAGTAATTCAGATGTCAAAACTATCGTAGTTAAATGAAATGAGTGTTAAAGGAAAACATACCTTCATTGCTATAAAATTCCTCAATATCTCGTCATGAACAGGAACCCAAGACCACCGTTATTCTTTAGATTTAGAATCGGGTTGTAGAACCTGATAATTGAAGGAAATTGAACGAGAGATGAAAATTGGAGATGGAAATTTAGTTTGAGATTTAAGAGAGAGAATTATATTTGTATAAAGTTTGTAATTAAAAACAACAAAAATTTGCAAAAGCTTTCTAACTATTGAAAAATAGTCTTTAAATAAGTTAATTACGTGCAAAAATGCATGTAATTAGTTTATTAAATCTCAACACCTAACAATCCACTAACCATTAGTGGAACATAGTGGGCTAGGTATTTACATCTCATGTAGCCACTAATCGCACTAAGTGTTAGTGGGATTATCCAACAAAATGTTTGATTTTCCACTAAATTTAGTCTAAAGGCAATATGAACATTTGACCATTCAAGTCAAGTCAAACTTTGACTTTTTAAGTTAAAAGTCATCATTTTAAATTTTTACCATTTTATTCATCTTGACTAATTCTGACCTCCCGCGCATGTATTTACATTCTTTTTTTTTTAATTCAAATCATATTTGAATACAAAACCGATCAAAGTTTGACTTTTTAAAGTCAAAAGTGAACATTTTAACCTTTTACCACTTTGACTATTTCCATCAATTTTGAGCTTTGAATATGAATCCATATTCATACTTTTAATATTTAAATCAAATTGAAATTTAAAGCTCTATCTCAAACTGATAATCGACAGAGCACATATATCCATCAATTTCTCTCTTTTTACCTAATTTGAACAATTCGAATTGTTCCAACATATTGTTTTAAGTTAATTCCACATCAGTTGGCAAGAAAACCTAATGGACCTATAAATCATGGGCTCTAACGATCTGATATTAACTTGTCAAACCCTTATAGACTGAGCTAAACGACATTCGTTAACTAACAGGTCATTCCACTAAAGTCTCATAGTTGCACTCCCATCACTATAGATATCTTTGTGTCCATCTGATATAACCAAAATCAGTAAGTTAATCCTTCATAGGTTTGTTGTAACATCAGGTTGGTTAAAATATCATTTTACCTTCAAGACTACATCTTGTTCCTTAAGTCGCACTGATCCACTATTAAGCAATTGGTTTAAGGTCCAACCTATAAATCGAATCTCACTCGGGCCAATGAGAGGGTGGGATTCTAATAACTTGTAGAAATACAAGTTATTATGGCCTTTTAGATAGAATATGAAGGATAAAAGCCCTATGGCAGCAGAAGAATTAAAGAACCATTACTCAATTTAATTTTGGAATCTTAAAATACCGATACATTAGCAAAATTAGAATCAAAATTCTAAATAAATTATAAACATGCTTTTTATTTAAGAGATACATAGAACTTACTTTTGTTGATATCTATGAATCTACAAACCACTGAATTGGGACACCACCGGTCGGAGACCTTCCTATCCTCTAGGATGAGATTGGTTTGTGGGAACCAATTGGGATGGAAAAAGGTATAGAGATTTT
>JBBPDI010000022.1:13140009-13153566 GCA_037974545.1 Cucumis variabilis
AGGCTTTAGTTATTAAACTTAGTCCATGATAAATATTGGCCAAAACTGGGACTGCAAGACTATAGATAGATCTGTCAACCATTGAGCTTGCAATTCTAAACACTCCAAGACAAAGAAATGATCCCTTCTGTGAAAACACGAAGAGGCATAACCAGCAAGATAAGAAGGCAGCTAAATATGTTGCATCCTTCAGATCGTCCCTTATGGCAAGCTATGTAAATAACATGTTTTCTCTGGAGGACCATTCTCGAGATTGAATCTTCGAGCCATCAGGGTTTCGAGTAGATTTGGAGCATGACGCCTTCTTTTGCTTCCATGCAACGGGCTTATCGTAGCTCTTAGACCCGAGGTACCAGAATGAAATCCAGGAGCTAATAGTCACTTGAGAGTCATTATGGGAAGAGGTCTTGTGGTTATCCCTCTGCGTACAAATTATTGAATAATATGCCTGAAAAAGATATTGACATGTTAACGAAAGACATTTTGTATTATCTCGTGTAGAGATTAGCTCTTTATAGGAATGAATGACTTCCTCGTAGAACTCCCCTTTAATCGGAAGGCCCTCAAATGACCACATGTCCCACAGAGAAATATATAACTCGCCTACCACAGTATAAAGAGTATTAGTCGAAGTACACCAAGCTTCACAAAATGCTTGAACACATCGTTATTACAATCATAGTTGTACAAAGAAGCTGTTACAGTGCCAAATAAACGAGCATTATAGAGGAGTCGTGAATTACGACCAACTACAAACTCTATCCACTTCCAATAGCAATCAGTGAAGTAAAACTCTATAGGGACTTTAGTCACAGCGCCCCAACATTCTGATCTTCAATTAGACGATGCCCAAGAGTGAGAGCCCTTTCCAAAGTAGGAGCCTCATCATGGATGGAGGATTGCAGGACCTATACGTTCTTTCCCTCAGATAAAGGTATTTTCGCAGATAATTTAGAAAGAATCGAACTGTTGTCTAAACGTGGCCAACCATCTGCAAAAGGGTCAGCCCACGACTTCTCCACAAGAAGACTAAGTCCATCTTTTCTTGGTTGATTTTTGTCAGAAAGTATTACAAGATGTCTGTTTCCATTCACAAATCGTTCTGTGAAGTAAACCATTGTTTTAAAAAAAATCACCAGAAAAGAGTCAGTACTGATGCCTTGCTTTCGAAAAAAGAAGATATAGAAAAACAAGTATCATGGAATTTAAACTGCCAAGAAGCTAAAGCACTACCGGGCGCCATGATAGAGTTACATCGTTTATCATGTACAAACCCAATAAGTCACAATACTGGGTGCCATGATAGAGTTGCATCGTCTATCATGTACAAACCCAATAAGTCGCAATACTGGACGCCATGATAGAGTTGCATCGTCTATCACGTACAAACCCAATAAGTCGCAATACTGGGCGCCATGATAGAGTTGCATTGTCTATCACGTACAAACCCAATAAGTCGCAGCACTGAGCTCCATGATAGAGTTGCATCGTCTACCATGTATAAACCCAATAAGTCGCAGTAGCAGCAGTGAACACCATGATAGAGTTGCATTGTCTATCATGTACAAACCCAATAAGTCGTAGCAGCAGCACTAGACACCATGATAGAGTTGCATCGTCTATCATGTACATTCAAGAAGTCACAACAGCAGTAGTGGGCACCATGATAGAGTTGCATCCTCTATCATGTACAAACCCAAGAAACCAAGATATCGAGAGCCAAACAAAAAGGCTTACCCATGACCTTTGTAGGAATAATTTTTAAAAAAAATTGATCATAATAATAATAATATATATAAAAAAAACCTTTGACAGAGTCTCTTGTAATTTGTACAATCTCACAGTTTATTAAGCTGTAAAAAAAATTGTAAGTTAAAGGTAAGTAGCATTTTGTATATATTATTAAAAAAAAATTTCTTTCTTTTCTTTAATTAAAAAAATGATGAAGAGAATCAGTATATGTAAAAAAAATAACTACATCATTTTTTATACATAAACACAACAAAATAAATAAATAAAAAAGATATAATAAAAAAACAAAGCAAAAAGGGATATAGAAACAAAAAAAAAATGAAATTAAAAAAAACATAGAGAGAAAAACATGTTAAATATATATATAATAATAATAATAATAATAATAATAATAAAAACCTAAAAAATCTTTCTCTTCCTTTTCTTTTCACTCCCCCCCCCCCTTCTTCCATCCTAAATGTTCCTGTTGAGTAAGAAATTTCAGTCAATTAAATTCTGCACGTCATCACAGTGAAATTGTGATGATTATAATTTGATTAAATTTTGGTAGTCAAGTTTTCTCATATCCAACCCAATGCAAGTCCATGATAAGAAATCGAGTCAAACAAGAGGCTCGAGCCCATCAAGAAATGGGTCCAAGTCTAATCTCAAACCCAACAAGCAAATGGACCTGAGCCCAAGTCCAATAGACAAATGGGCCCAAGCCCACCTAAAGTCCATGAAGTTTTCTATAAATAGAGACCTTTGCCACTCATTCAAGGAGGATTTGGGATTGAAGGAATAATTGAAGCTCTGAAGTACTAAAGCTCTGAAGAATTGAAGATTCAAACTTCTACAAAACTCTCAAGACGTGCAAGTTTGTATCAACCTCGAGATTAACATCTTCTGAAAGACTGAAAACTTGGAAGATTAAAGTTTTCTTGGATTCCAGAAGATCGAAGTTTAGATCGACTTGCCACTACAACATTCTAAAGACCGAAGATCAAGAAATTTTAAGTTTTTAACTTGTATTCGAGAGAAAGCATCAAAGGAGTAAATATTAGAGATTGTACTCACAATATTCATCAATATATCGAAGTTGAATTCCACAAATTACATTTCTTCAAAATCTCGTGTGAACAGTTTCGTCATTCATATATACTATGGTATGCCACTGAATAATAAATTTATGTTATGTGATTTGTAATATATATACTACTGCATATATTCAATAATACATACACATATTCCTTTTCATGTTTTGTGATTTTTCTTACGGCGTTTATATACCAATATATGCATAAATTATATATTCATTCAATATTTTTTTATATTTCTTACATATATGCTATGCTACTGAATAATTCATTTATGTTTTGTGATCTGTTACATATATACCACTGCATATATTCAATAATACATACCTTTTTTTTTATGTTCTATGCTTTTTTCATACTGCATTTAACATAGATTATGTATCCGATCAGTATTTTTTTTAATTCTTACATATATACTACTACATAATACATATATCTTATGTGATTTGTCACATATGTATACTATTTCATATATTCAATAATACATAAACAATGTTATCTTTGATATACTCAATGTACTATAGTGTATTTTGAATACAAAATATAAATTCGTGCTAACTTTAAATGAACAATATATACTATAATATACCCACAATGACTATTGTTTCAAACATAATTTATTATTTATTACATATAAAATGAATATTTGAAATAAAATACATAAACCATTTTAACAAATTGATAGCATAACCTTTCATTTATAAAATATATAATGTATTGTCTCATATATACTATTCATAAACCAATTTAAGATTCAACCATTTTTTTTCATACAATTCTCTAGATCTTCAATTCTTTCATCAAAGTTTCTACATTGCAAACATATTCAGTTTTTCTCAACATCACATATACTAGAGAACAACTAATATTTTAATGACATATATTACATATATTCATCATAATTTTTTCTCATTCACGTTCCTGTAAACATAAACAACTTTCATACATAATCAATATTATTTCAAACATAACGTATTATTTACCACGTAAGATATGAATATTTAAATAAAATATATAAACAAATTGATATAAGAACCTTTCATTAATAAAATATACACCGTATTATTCAATATATACTATAATTACGTAAAATATATGAAAAATAATGCAAAATGAAAGAAAGAATGGACAGACAGAGAGATTGGAAAATGAGAGAGAAATTAGAAGGGGAGAATTTTTTAACAAAATCATAAAAACAAAACTAATTAAGGGATCATTTTTATTATTAATATTACTATAATAGAATTTAATCACTTACCATATTCACATAGGATATCTAATAAATGCAAATCTTAAACATGGTCCATTTTCATTTTTCCTTTTTCTATTTTTAATATATTATTAATAATAAAAATGGGTAAATTGGTCATTTGAACCTATATTTATGTAAGATATTAATCAATTTAGGATATTTCTGAAAAATTTGAGAAATGTAAGTCAATTTTGTAATATGGTATACAATTTTAGGTCATATTAGTTAAAGACCCTTCCATTAAATTATTAGTGGGCTAAGTGGTAGTTTATTGTGATGACATCAAGCCCACTAAGAGTTAATGGAATGTGAGCTGCTAGGTTTTGGTAAGATTACAAATGCAATTGTTACATGATTTTTGCCTCTTTAAAGGTCAAATTTCAAATGTTGAAAGACTTTTGGCCATTTGCTTTTATTTACTTTAATAATTCTCACCAAAGTCTTTATTTTAAAAGCTTTACAATCCTCCAATTTTTTCATCTATCTCTTAAATCCTTCACCCATCAGGTCCTACAACCCGGTTCTACATCTGGAGAATAATGGGTAAACACTAGTGGTGCTCTGAGTTCGTGATCAAGAGAAGTCGAGTGATTCGAAAACTACGAAGATAATTTCTTTTAGAACCCTAATTCATGTAGTTTAGGGTTTTTGCATTTTAACTAATATGAATGTAATTTACATTAAATTTTAACCTATAGTTTTAATATGAATTTAATTCACATTAAATTAATAATTGAACTCATTCAAATATTTTATTTTCTTATAAATTAATTTTTAATCATATCTGAATTTAAATATATAAATAAAGTTTAATTAATATATACACTTTATATTATAATATATTACCATATATTATATTAATTCTCTAAGTAAATTTGAACATTTTAAATTACATGCGATATATAATATCCTCAATACCCTTTACAAGCTAGAAAAGGGACCTAATGAATCTACAAACTATTTTTCTCTAGATTTTGACTAAATTTCGAGAATTCTCACAATCTCGAGAATATTCCAAGAATTTTTTATTTTATTCTTTTTCTTTTTCTCAAGATTTTGAAGAAATTGTTACATTGCGAGAAATTTCTGAAAAGTTTTAGTTTAGTTTTTTAATTAGTTAATAGTAACTTATTTCAAGATTTTCGATTCTATGGTCTTTATTACACAAAATTCTATATTTTCATACTTCAAATGTAATTTTCGATAAGAGATGAAACCTTTATGATCTCCTCTACTTTTTCTAATTTTCATATTTTCTCGATTTTCAACTCAAAACTTTCCTCAAATTGAAAATACCACAAAAATAACATATTTATTTTTAACTTCATTCAAATTCTTTTTATTAACTTTTCACCGTATTGAACCTCCAAAATTAAATTTATATAAGTTTTTTCTTACAATTACCATCTTAAAACTTTCATAATTTTCAAATCATTTCACCTAAAAAAAAAGATCATTGTAATTACTTCCCATTTTTTAAATTTGTTCTTGCATCATCATTCACATAGATCTTTATAACAAACATCGAATTAAATATTGTTTTACTTTATCTTAAAATGATCGAGCCACAATCACAATTTTATTAACTAATTATAACAGTGTTTATCCCTTTTCATCCATTTCTATAAGTTTTCCAAAAACTTTATCGATACCCATATTTCCATAAAATCAACCATATTATTTTAAACCTTAGTGTTTATAAAAATTGATAGAGCTGCTATCTTTAATAATGAAGATCCAATAATAATAATTAAAAACAATAGCATTGTTCCATTATGTAAGTGTTTAATAATATTATAGTTTAGGATTTTCAACTAGAATAGCCTAAAATGGAATAAGATTTTACACAATGAGCCTAAGTGTATAGTAAATTTCATAAAAGGACTAAACGGGCTCATTAATTTCATAAATGTATGGCCCAATTTACCTTATTACCCATTGCTATATCTAAATACGGAAGAAATAAAATAAAAAGAAATAAAATAGAAAAGGAATGTGCAGAGTTGAAGGGGGCGTGAAGGACGGCATCATGGTTTCGTTAACTTAATTTTCAAAATTTCAACTTCTTCCATTCTGATAAGCTTTTAGGGTTTATCGTCGTCCTATGAAGAAGTTGCAATCTATCGGACGCCTGAACAAAGAACGCAACTTATTAACGACATCTCTCCAATTTTGGTTAGTAACCTTTTAAATATGTTATTCGTCATATGATAGAGTATATATGATATATTTGTTGTGTTTATAAGTCTAGTACCGAATAATATAAGTGCAATCTTCTCACGTATGAGTCTTTTATCGTGTTCTCAAACATTTTTCGGTATGTTCTGAATGCAATTTTCTCGCAATTACTGTTCCGTTTAATTTTTTTATGGTGATAACAAATATGAACTTGCATGAGACATTTTTTCGGTTTATAAATTTTTAAAGTACTTTGTTTGCATCTTATAACATTTTATTCTACTTAGAAAAGGAAAAAAAAAAGAAGAAAAGAAGACGACGTGTTTGGCTTTGTGTTGCTAATTTGTAGTTTATATTGTATAATCATCTGTATATGCAGTAGAAAGAAAATGGTGCGAAAGAGTGAAAGATGTTTAGGTTCAAGAATGAAGAGTATGAAATCTAACAAGGATGACCCAATAAGGATAGATGATACAGCGGTATGATGTGGAGTTTTATGCTGTAATTTTATAAGGGTATATTATATATGTGATAACAAAGGTTTAACATGTTGTAATATGTATATATGTCGTAGGATGAAGAAATATATAAACAAAACCAAATGGATTATAAACCAGTTCAAACAATATATCCTGGACAGGATGAATTTGATTTGAGAGGATCAACTGGGGCACAAATTGTATTGTACAACGAACAGACATATGTGAAATCGGATGTAGTATTTAAAACGCATGAAAATAAGATAAATATGAATGACCGACCAGATCATTCATATGTGAGTATATTATATATATGATGTAGTGTATGTATTATAAGAAGTGTGTTAATGGTTATATGACATTTTTTTAAAGATGAATGAGGGAGTTAGGATTTCTGATGTAGATCCCAACGATATGTCAAAGTCTGATGAGGTATAATTATGTTTAGAATTGTTGTTCTTTGTTTAATATACTATTAATTATTTCTAAGGTTATAAGTTAATGGTATTTTGCCTTGTACATGACAATCTATCCATTGCAAAAAGGAGTTTGTTCAAAGATATGTCGAGGAAAGGAAAAATACAGAATCTGAAAATGTATGCATGTTAATATATTTTTCTTAAAAGAAATTATACAGTAATATAATGTGTAATTGATAATATGAAATGTAGGTATCAAAGAAGAGAAAGAGAGTTGGAAAGGTGAAAAGAAAAGTAGAGAATAAGGAAAATATTAAAAAGGAAAAACAAAGTGAAAAGAAGGAAGGACAGAAAGAACAAAGGTATATAAGGTATATACATATATCAGTTTAACAATATAAATTTCTTATATTATTATTGTTATTGTTTCATAATTCTAAAGTGTAAAAAAACAAAAGGGAAGAAGAATCGTTCCATGGAGAATATTGATCAGGTGTAGTTTATTTAATTTATATATACTATTACAAATGTAATATAATTGTATATATAAAGTGTACATTGCATGATATTTCCCTATATCGTATCTTTGCAGGGTGAACCATTGATTCTGAAAAGGAAAAAATGGTCTCGTGTTAAAAAACTTAGCATCTATGCAAGAATAGATGTAATTAGGAATATTTGAAAGAAACTTAATAATGAACAAATAGAGACATTTAGAAAAACAACATTTGGTAATTTCCTAGACTTGAAAATGTCAAAATTCCAAAGTCAACTGTTGTACCACATTATAAGACATCGATGTACATTGACTAAAGATGATGAATTGTGGTTAACCTTTGAATGAATTTTAGCAAAATTTGGTATTAGGGAATTCGAAACCATAACAGGATTAAATTGTGGTCCACTACATACTGTAGATATTTCTAAGCTTAATGGAAATTTTTTGACAAAATACTTTAAGAATGAAGACCCTATTCCTAGGTCAAGGGTCTCTTCTCTGTTTAATGATTCCAGAAAATTGAAGGAGGAAGACAAAGTTAAAATGGAAAAATTATACTTCCTTGAGAATTTTTTACTTGGTAAGCAGTTAACAATAGGGGTAGATTTAGACCACATCAAATTGTAAGATGATAAAAACCAATTTGATGCTTATCCATGGGGAAGAATAGGATATAATGTCCTATTAGAGTCTATAAGGAAATCAGTAAAAAAAACCATTCTGTCTTAGCTGTTGGAATATCTGGATTTGCTTATTCTCTCTTGGTATGGGTCTATGAATGTATCCCACTATTGACAGGACCTTCAATATTCTGTGCAAAAAGAGTGGCTGGAAGGAATATATGCATGCTTAATTGGGTTGTTGACAACCACCCAAAATGGAAGGAACTTGCAGAGAAGGTTTTTGACAATGAGCAGATATATTGATATTGTTGTATATTTTATATTTATACTGAATGTTATATGTATACCTAATCTTATACTGTACTGTTTTTCATCTGTCATTCAAGCAACAGTTTGAATTCAAGCCCATGTTTCTTGAAGAAGATTTCGTGGAACAAAGAATCTTCCAAGAAAATAAAACTTCAAAGGAAATAGAAAAGATTTTTGAAAAATGAGAATGCTCTAGATAGGAAGAGCGTATGACTGTGGATGACTTGCTGAGCATAATTATGGCCAAAAATGAAGCATTGAACAATAAGATAGAAAAATTGCTCTTTGAGATTGAAGAACTAAAAAAATTGTTCAATGATAAAACTAATCAAACAATGGAAGAAAATGACAACAAAGGTAGAGATGACAAATATGAGAATGATGGAGAGTGCCAAGAGAGAAATGATGGTGGAGAAATTGAATTGGAAAAAAAAGATGGTGAAAAAGAATGACAAGAGGTAATTTTTAAATATATGAATATATGATTGAACTTTATTATTTGATTAAAGTATGTTTGATGTATATAATACATAAACATTATAATGATGATCGGGATGGACAAAGTGGAAATTAAAATAAAGGAAGCAGGTATATTTGGAATATAAGTAGATGTGTTAATACTTAATTATATAGTATAAAACAGTGTTGTTCTATATATTAATTACTAAATATAATGATGATCAGGATGACCAAAATGATTGTGTGGATGATGTTGTATATATCACAGCTATACTAAAAGAAGTATATGAAATTGAAAAGGAAGCAATCAAATTAAAGGTAAGTACGTCTGAAAATATAGTTATTAATATTGAATTAATATGATGTGTGAAAATAATCATTTTTATGTTTAATCTGATTTATGTAGAAGAGAAAAATGGAAAAAGCACCGATTCATCAAACTGTAGTTGTGAAGAGTGCTACAATGATTGTACGTATATGTTTATTGATCTGAATATATATAACATATTATTTGAAATATGCCATAGTGTTAACTGTTTATGATAACAGGTTCGAGGCAGAGATATATTTGCTTATAAGCAAGCTATCAAAAGGAGCATGAGGAGAGGAAATATACCTTTTAGGATAATGAGATCGCCATTTGCAACAAAATTTGGATCTGCAGAGCCAAAAAGGAAAAATTAGATTTTAACGTTGTTGGATTTGAAAGACCAACTTTTAAACTACTCTCACAAGAACATTAGTATAATTGCTTAATTTGAACATTCTCACAAGGTTGAATGTAGAGACATGAGTTATGGTATTCATTGACAACTTTATATCTAACTTTAAACTTTAGACATATTTTATGATTCATTATGGTATTTGTGTTGAAATTCTTTAAATTCAATATTATATATTATATTATATTATATTATATAGTGTTGTACAATATATATGCAGTATACTTTATATTATTTCATATAATATTGCGAGAAGGCTCAAAAAATGTTTACTATTGTTTCAGATAATGTTATAGGAATTATATTATATATGCCAGTATATGTATTATATGTAATTAGTGAAAAGATTAAATTTTAGTAGTACAATATATATAAATAAATTGAAACATTTGGAAATATTTTGATTAAAATTGAAACTGATGAATACACGACATAAAAGTTTGAAACAAAATAAAAAAGTATAACATATAAAAACTATAAACTAATTGGATAAGGGAAACTTGTATCGCTTTCGGTTATGCCCAAAACGTCCATAACGGTCACATTTAACGCACCTCTTGAATTCCATTTTAGAAGGAATTCTAATTTTCTTTGGTCTTCCAACTGGACATTTTACATTTGGTGGGAGAATGACGATGGATGAAACATCATCAGGTACTTGCCATTGTCGATGACCACCAAAAGGGTTTATTAATCCTCTATATATTGAACTCAATGTGCTATTCAAATAATAATGTGAAACATATGGTTTTATTAACAAATGTTTCATGGTCAAAATAGCACATGCATGGATACAAGGTATCTGCAATATATCTCACATTCTACAAGTACAAATCTTCGAAGGCAAATACACAACATATTGAGATGTGCCATCAATGACCTGGTATTTCATATTGTTGACAGGATTGACCTACATTAGTAAGTAAATATTAAATTAAATAAGGTATATAAAATATTATACTATGTATATATAAAGTATATAATGCGTGAATAATTTAGATATACCCTTATAGATCGACTAAGCTCAATCTGTTCCCTTAAAATATCTTCAATTAATTTTGTAAAATCTGTAACTTGATATTCAACTTCATTTCTTCTCTAAAAAAACCATCTTTGTAACATCATTCTCAAAACCTCAAGCATGGAACATATTGACAACTCCCTAGCCTTGATAATTGCACTATTCAAACTCTCAGATATGTTAGTAGTCATGACATTATATCTACTAAGTGGAGAATAGACATGAGACCACCTAGAAAAACCAATCAATTGTAACTCCTCACGTATACCAGGTGTATTAGATTCCAACAAACGCATTTGTTGTTCAAAGTCAACAACATTGAAAGTCTTGCCACATGCATGAAACACGGTATCGACTATTGATCTATACTTCAACTACAAATTCCTAAATAAATGTATCAGACACATGCAATGTAGAACATTGGGAAATACTACCTCTATCACTTTGCATATACTTTTGTGTCAGTCAGATACTATGACAATGTCATTCCTACCACTAATGATTAGCTTTAGTTCATTATAAAATCACGTCCAAGATGAATATTTTTAGAATTGACTACACAAAAAGCTAGTGAAAATATTTGATCATTGGCATCAGGACTGAAAGTAGATAAAAGAGTACCTCGTACTTATTCTTCATGCTTGTTCCAACAATAGATATGACTGGACGACAATGTTGCCAACCAGCAATAGAAACAGATAATGTCATGAAGAAATATAAAAATCTACCATCGGCATCAACTTGGTATTCAACAATAGAACCTAGTAACATAACAAATATTAACATTAATATTATATATTATAAATGATAAATATATTAAAAATTTGATGATGTATATAAATAATATACATGGATTGTTATGATGTAAAATGTAAGCAAATTTGGCTACCATCTTGTAGGAACCCTCCGGAGAACCTCTAATCTCATCCAACGCAGCCTCACGTGCACGCCGTGCTTTTTGGTAAGATATGCTTAAATCATGTTCAACACAAATGTAATGAACTATATCTTTAGGAGTGGACAATTCTGAACCAGCTAAACTTATTTTGTTCTTAATCAAGTTCTTAATAACCGTAAAGGTAACCTGTCTATGATCTGTAAGTGGAACATCTACTGAACATGTATGTTCAGAATCAAACCTAGTAGGAATCCATAATGTCTTATTACCATGAAAACAACAAGAAGCACAAAAAGAACCATTTGCAATCTTCATTTACGCACTGTAAAATCATAACCTCCTTGTTTGATTTCAGTGTAACGTATTAAAAATTGTCTCTAATAGCAATGATTTAAATGAACCGTTTCAATAAATATTTTGGTTGAAAACATATCCTGGTTTTTTAGTGTAAAGTTGGAATCTATTTCAGACATATCTATGGTTTCAAAAAAACGACCACCATCTGGATGGATTTCTGTTTGAAATGAACTTAAAGACGATGAACCCAAAGTAATAGTTAAAAGGCCAACACAATGAACAATAAGGGCAATATGTCGTTCAACATTCGATGTTACTATATGGTAAACCCATTTGACATCGTTGTCATTCTTTATTGTCATATCTTTCTTAAGACATTCTATAGGACCTAAGCAAAGATATATATCAAAATTGTTCATATCAATAAAACTATCTAACTTGGCTCTAAGGACATTGAACAATTCTTTATATGACATATGTTCATCAATTACTATTTCAGACACACTAAAACTAACGTAATTGTTAGTTTGGTTGAAAAAACCATCGAAATATACTACAACACTTGTCATCCAGCCATAAAATATCACAATTATATGTTATTAAATACAATAATTGTAAAAAAGATATAGTATCTATCTAATAAATCACCAAAGAAAACTATTATATGATACAAGTATATTAAAAACTATTATAATTGTATATAAAATGTCGTATATATTTAATAAATCACATAAGAAAACTATTATATATTGCTGGTTTATTTAAAAATTAGTATAATTGTAAATAAGATGTGGTATATATATAATAATTTATAAGAGTGAAAAGTTGACGGAAGATACCGGAAGTTTAGTATGAACGAAAGGATAAAGGATGTAGAATGAAAAAAAAAAAGGAAACGATGATACTTATAAAGAACGATGTGGAAAATATGCAGAAAGGTTATCAGATGTTTTAACTATGCAGAACGATGTCAAAGGATGAAGTAAACGGTGTCGACAATGGTTGTTAACAGTTACCAGAGCTAACAGTTATAATTTTGAAGCTAAATGGTTGTGTTATGAATCACGTTAACAATGATGGATCTAAATAGTTGCCAACGAGGGATGAATTATTGAAGATTGTAGTTAACGGTTATAATTAATTACCATTAATTTCCATATTAAAAAAGATATTGTTTTGTACTTAATTAATATATTATTACAAATTTATTGCCATTTATATATAAAAAAGTTGAAGGAATCATAATAAATTGAAATAATTGTGACTAAAAAAATAATTTATATATAATTTTATATATAATATCTAATTAATAATTATTAAAAGGTTAATATCGTCCAAAAATTATACGAATTCTTAAGAAATTTCATGGTCAATTGAGGTATTTTCTCTAATTCTTTCTATAGTTTAATGTTAAAAGTAATTGGGGAATGAACTCAACATCTTAGGTAGAAATTACCTCACTCAGAATGTACAGATGAAAGCCTTCAAACTATGACTAAAAAATTGATGTAATTAGACAATATGGTTTTAATTAATAATGTGAGAAGTATTATTATATCAAAGTCTTTTATCT
>JBBPDI010000022.1:13164977-13198033 GCA_037974545.1 Cucumis variabilis
TATCAATAACGACTTTATTGAATATAATATGATTACAAACTACGAGTTTTATAAGTTTACTCAATTATAAGTGTGTGCACGTGCATGTGCGTGTGCATGTACGTGTGTGTGTGTCACTTGCATTGATGAAAAAATATAAAATAAAAATTAAGCCCATGACCCAAGATTTTTAAATTTACAGAAATGACAAATTAACAAACCCAACACAATTGAAACTGTTGGATACCAAAATGCCCTCGTAATGAATAATATAGAATTGCATTTGATTATCGTTTGATAGTTATTAGATTGTTGATTTGATTACCATTAATTATCAATGATGTTGATTACTATTTGATTGTTGTATGATTACTGAATGACTGCTATTTGATGTTCACTTTTAATGATACCGATTTACCATATGATAGTTATTTAATTTAATATTGATTGTTATTTAGTTGCAAATGATACCAATTGCTATTTGATGATCTTACATTTTTTTATAATTACTAATTAGTTTTTGATAATAAGCTCATTACCTTTCAACTTTTGTCAAGTATTAAGTAGTTTCTAATTACAATCATACAGTCATTTGATTACCTTCCATATTTTGTCAATTGGTAAGGATTTCTTATTGCATAATGATTGTCATCGGATTGTCTTACATTTTTGTAATGACCCAACTTTTTGAATTAAGCTGAAGTTGTTACCTTGACACTAGATTTATACTTTAAACATAAGACTTGATAATTTAAATAAAATTTTAACAACATCAAACAGTTTTTATATATGATCGAACCCTAAATCAAACAGAATTTTGAAAGTTTAAAATAAATAACGATAATAAAGAAAGTTCAATCATGAAAACCCAAAAGAGTCTCAATTACTAAGTAAAAACAAAAAATATAAAGCAAAAGCAGTTTGAAGGACTTTTCCCCTATGACAATCACGTCTCCTTCTTGTCCCTCGTTGGTCTGTCCCTCATATTACCTTTGTCTGAAAAATTAAATATAAAAGGATGAGTATAAACATATCTAGTAAGAGATCCACTACTGGTCCCGTTAGAGAAAAATAAAACTGTTAACTTTCTATTAGGGGTACCTTGCACTTTAACAGTCTTGTGATCCTGTAGGATACACGTAATCAGTCTAATGCCCTGAAGGACACATATGTCAGTCTTTTGCTCTGCAGAAAGCATATGTTAGTCTAGTGCTCCCGAAGGATGCACATGTCAATCTAGTGCCCCGAAGGATGAACAGGTGGTGATCCCGTGGGACACCTGCAAGGCACACTACCCAATTGACAAAGCTAACAATTTCCCCTCATTCAGTTCTAAACATTTGAACAGTCTAACTACTCCATCATATAATCATTCCGGTTTAACACACTAACAGTCAATCTACTCAATCCAATTACAATATCAGTCGATAGAATAACAACACATCAGACAGTCAAGCTATATATATATATAACACCTTTTTCAGTTCACAAGTGCATGACCCATTCTTGAATATACTATATACACATCAGTCAACCACATTATACACATACCATCATATCTACTTCTATATATAACAGTCAACTATACTCAGTCTAGAGATCCAAATAGTTAACACATTTCAAAACTTATAAAGAGTTAAGTAGTAGAAACCCCTTACTTAAATTTTTATGCAAGTTTCTTGGTCGAACTAACTCCAACAACCAATTCTTAAACATAAATAAACAGGAGGTTAACATCTTTTCAAATAGCTTCATCTAACCAACTCACACAAAAGTGAATTGTCACTTACCACCTCAATGGAGAGACAAATCCAACTCAACCTATTGAATATTAAGGATCCACTCACTGACCTCAATTATTACCTTCAAGGATGAAGTGTTGCTCTAAGTAATTAGATCCAACAGTAGAATTTATCAATAGCCATGAAAAACAATTATATCCTCAATCCATCCTTACCAAAAGTAAATCCAGTAATTCACGGTGAGGTAGAAGTGGCAGTGGCGTACGAATAGATTTAAAACAACGTGCAGAACAGATCTGGCGGCTAACTTGGAGAAGAAGCTCGGTGCTCCAACTCACAAGATGGCTCACGCAGGACCAATCAACACGGATCTACGGACAATTTGGTTAGACGGGAAGATGTGGCAAAGAAGTCGACGATAGTAGAGGAATGCGGTGTGGCAGAGGGCTTCATGAATGAATACCGACCTGGTCAAACACATATTCGATGACGCACAGCTACCAAAAGCTTGAGGAGGCGGTGACGCTTCGACTCCAAAGGTGAGTGAAGACAGAATAGATGACGGCGTGCGACTACCAGAGTTACGAGGAATGGTGACGCGTCGACGTGAGGTTGGAGGGTGGATGACGGTCGTGGATCTAAATGGAAAAGAAAAGAAGAAGAGAAGAAGGTAGGTTAGCGGTTGTGGGTCACAGAGAAGAAGAAGAAGGGTGTTACAATTTTTTTACCAATTGCTAAGGAATTTCTTATTACTATCAATTTTTTATAATCTACACAACATTGTTGATCATTCCATTGTCATTTATAGGAAGCTTAACCATAACAAAAAAAATACTGAGATAGTTATTTAATTAATTACCTTATGATTGTCATCTAATTACCTTCTATTTTTTTTTTAAAAAAAATAGTTAGCTATCTGAGATAGTCTTTTGATTACATTTTGATTGACACCTTGTACTTTTTAATTTTTTTTCAATTTTATTTAGCCTTATGAGATAACCATTTAATTATTTGATTACCTTCTACTTTTTTTTTTTCAATTTTAGTTAGTCTTATGCGATAGTCATTTGATTACCTTCACATGATTACCTTATGGTTTTTTTTTAGTTAGCATTATGAGAAAGTCATTTGATTACCTTCTAATTACCAATTACATTATATTATTTTTCAATTTTAGTTACATAGTCATTTGATTACCTTTTGATTACTTTTTTTGTCAGTATTTTTTTTATTGTTTGATTGTCTTTTTATCGTCATCTGATTAGGTTTTATTCTTTGATACATCTAATTTCTATTTGATATTGATTGTGTTATCTAATTGCTATCATATATTTATTTGTGATGAATTCTACATCTCAAATCATATATATCTTTCATGTAAACTCAATAAATCCAATTATTCCACCAAAATGTAATCAATCTCAATCTGATTGACATCTTATTATCATGCGATTTCTATATGATTGAGTTTTTAAACATTAAA
Source organism: Cucumis variabilis (assembly GCA_037974545.1). Lineage (NCBI taxonomy): Eukaryota > Viridiplantae > Streptophyta > Magnoliopsida > Cucurbitales > Cucurbitaceae > Cucumis > Cucumis variabilis. The sequence goes on from JBBPDI010000022.1 coordinate 13,168,182, forward strand.
GACATTTAATTAAATTAAAACCAATAATCTTTTTTTTTAAATAAGTTCATCTTCATAATTTTTAGAATTTTTTTGTGATTCACATAAAAACATCTTTTTTATGCACAGTGCAACTCCATCCCACAAATTTTTTAAGTTTAGTTTAAAAATAAAAATAAAAAAAAAAAGAATAGAAGAAAAAAAGAAAAAAAAAACTCATCTCTCATAATGCACATTGCAACCCCATCTCACATCTCTTTCATGTCGCCGATTGATATATTTTACATTACAAAAAGAAAACGGTGCTAGCTTGGTACCTCCATCCTTCACCACCACTTTACTTGAAGTCGGCCATATTTAGTCGTCAATCTCTCTCTTCATTTTTCACTCTTTGTTTCCAATTAACAATTTGATTTGGGATTTTTGAAATTGAATTCGAAAAAGAAAATCAATTTTGAAAAAAAGAAAATCGAAGGTAAGAGGAAAGTAAATGGAAATCAAATTGGAAAGCTTGATTTGGAACTCTTTTTCAGCTTAAAAAATTTAATTTTGGCAACAAGTTGTGAAAAGGAAAAAGGAAAAAAAAGAAAGAGGACCCGTGCAAAAAGGAAAAGAAATAAGGGTAATTTTTAAATTTAAAAGAATAAATTCACATGATTAAAAAGAAATAAGGGTAATTTTGAAAGCTTGATTTGGAACTCTTTTTTGCTATATTTGCAATATAAAAAGTGCAAATCCCCTATGTAACTTTACCTTATATATACACATTATATTGAAGTACTTAAAATCAAGATAGAAAAATTGTTAACACTGAGGACAAGTGTCCTGACTCTGTGTGGATCCACATGTACTTTGTTTCTGGATGATTTAAAAATCTGACCCAAAAGTTTTTTAGTTTTTCTTTTCTAATTTAAATATTTTCTTAAACACAAACTATGGTAAAAAATAGTTTAGGATAGAAATAAAACATGCAGGGCAAAAATTGAATTAAGATTTTACCCTAATTGCACTTAATTATCAAGAAACCCCTAAACCGAAAAAAAGTTTGAAATTAGGATTTTTTTTATAAAAAACCTTACATTCGAAGTTCTGATTGTTGTTCGAACTACTACTAAGATTGACCTGCTATCCTCTGAACTTTGAACTAACTTGTGGGACCCGTTGGATGAAAGAATTGGGAGAGAGAAAAAGATGGAAAAAAAATAAGTGTTTTCTTGTGAGAATGGACTTTAGGGTTTGAGAGGAAATAAATTTGGTTTTAGTTCAGCAACCCAAATTTATTAAATTTCCAAAGAAAGATTTAGACAAAACACCTAAATTAACTATAAAATTTCATAAATGTCCTAAACTAAAATTTATTTTCTTAAATAGAAATTCGTATATTTTTTGAACAATTATAACCTTATCATCATTATTAATTATATATAATATTCTAAACTAAATTTAAATTATTTCCTTTCTCACGTTAAATTCAATTTATTATGCTTTTGATAAGTTCCTTATTTAAATGTATAACTTTATTATGGAAATAAAATAGAAATATTTTTTTAATTAAGTATAAAACAAAATATTTTCTAATATGGAATAATATAATAATTATGATTTTGATAAGTTCCTTATTTAAATGTGTAACTTTATGATGGAAATAAATTAGAAACAGTTCTTTTAATTAAGTATAAAATAAAATATTTTCTAATATGGAATAATATAATAATTAATTATAATTGTATAACATATTGTCTACACCACGTTAACATCCTGAAAGCTTTCATCCGACGTTGGCAACCACTTCATTCTTCAATTTTTCTAGTATTTTCTTCTAACAACGACTTCATATTTTTCACACCATTTACTTCATCCTTCAATTTCGTTATTTTTTTCCATAAATTCGCGTGTCTTTAATATTGTTCTTCATCGTTTCCTATTTGGTCTTTGGTTTATTTTGTCCTTTCGTTCTCATCAAACTTTCAGTTAGTTTTCTTTTTCAATTCGTTGCATTCTTCGTCATTAAATTACATCGTACTTTACTTAGTATGTATTAACTTTTTATTCCATTGTATTGCTTACACATATATACCACTCCATATATACAATATACACAATAGCACATATATAATATTATAAGTAAGTCATTCAAATTTTTGTTTTGTTTGCCTATTTAGTTCACCAATTAATAAAATATCTAAAATATACTCAATATACCACAATATTTAGTTCACCAATTAATAGAGTATGTAAAATATACTAAATATACCTTAATATTTAGTTCACCAATTAATTGAGTATCTAAAATATACTCAATACACCCTAATCTTCATATTTTTTGAAATATACAGTAGTAAACTTGAATTTTAGACCTAAATTCTATCGAAAAATATTGTCTTTGTCGGTTATCGAAGTTTTTCTTCTTCACCGCTGAAATCTCTCAAATTTCTCAGTATAAATGATGGCTTCTGCGATTATAATGGAAGGAGTATACCACGGTGTTCAAAGAAGGAAAATGGTGTTTGAAGAAGGAAAGTTTGAATTGTGGTTGATTTCTTTCCTAAACCATAACCCATGTTTTTTTCCTTTTATTTTTTATTTATAATTAATTTAATATTAGGAATGGATATATATGTAATTTGTGTCCACATTTATGTAATATATAGTTCCATTTAGGATATTTGTGAAATTTATTAGAAATTTAGATCTATCATGTAATATGATATAGCAATTTAGGCTATCTTAGTTAAAGACCCATTTTCAAAAGTCCTCTTCATCAAATTGAAGGCCCATATTCATGCAAATTTGCATGTATCAAATTCATTATGGCCCGACATCTCACAATTCACTTTTTCTAGTGGAATTTTTGTCTTATCAAATGACAACACCTAGCCCACTAGAGTTAGTGAGATTATCCAACAAAATGTTAGAGTTTTTCACTAATTTTGGTCAAAGAGCAAAATGGTCATTTGGTAAATGTCAAACTTTGACTTTTCAAACCAAAAGTGAACATTTTAACTTTGTACCATTTTTTCCATCTTGACTAATTTCGACCACTCGAGCATGAATTCTCATTCATTTTTCTCAAAATTCAAAGCATATTTGAATATATTGTCGGTCAAAATTTGATTTTTCAAGGTAAAAAAGTCAACATTTTGACTATTTCCATCATTTTTTAGCTTCCAAGTATGAATCGCATTCATATTTTTATTTTTTAATTTTTAAATCCAAATTAAACATAAAATTATATCTCTAATCTGAAATCCGACGACTATATCACATATACTTGTTAGTTTCTCTCTACTCATTTAATTCGAACAATTCGACTCATTCCATCATATTGTTCCAAGTTTATTCCATATGAGCTAGTAGAGGAATCTAATGGACCTATAGATCATGAGCTCCAACAATTCGAGATTAATGGCTAAACTCTTTTAGACTGAGATAATCAACATTCGTTAACGGGTCATTCCACTAAAGTTTCGTAGTTCATTCCCCTCACTATAGATATATTTGTGTCCATTTGATCTAACCATGATTAGTAAGTTAATCGTTCACAGGTTGTTTATAACCTAGATTGGGTCAAATTATCGTTTTACCCTCGAGACTACATATTGCTCCTTAAGTCCCACTGATCCACTAGTGAACAATTGGCTTAAGGTCCAACCTATAAACTGAATCCCTCTCGAGCTAATGAGAGGGTGAGGCCCCTTGTTCAAGACTTGGATTCAGTCTTTAAGAGAACAACCTATCTACTAACCCTAAAACAGACATGAGTGAATTTTGTCTTGCACCTTATGTCTCCAGCTATCCATCATGTCTTACCCCTGAAGTGGAAGACTTATTGGACCAACGTTGAGCTACCCTCACCTATGCAGACCTCAGGATAATCTCATATGAACAGGATTTCATAGTCAGCTCAGGATTAATATTAAGATACGTAGGTTATCAATAATTTGAAATAGTCAGTTTTAAATAGTAAATAACGTTATAACAAAAAGTGACTATTTTATAGTTCAGTCTTACGTAAACTCTTTACATAGGATGCCACAATTTCATGTCTATACATGAACGATTCAGGATCACCTTATTTGTCACCTTATTTGTACTAACTACAAAGCGGGCCACATCCATAGTGTCCCAAAAATAAGATGTCCAACCTTATTCGTACACTATAAACTATTTAGGTTATATACTCAAACTTGATCCACATTTATGTCTCTACATAAAATTGAAGTTTATTCAAAATAGCCTTAGGACTTTAGTTTATTGGATTTAAGATTATAGTATTAAATGTCACTAATAATTTATCAATAATGACTTTATAGATTATGAGTACAAGCTATGAGTTTTAGGGCATAAAATCCAATAGTTTAAAAAGTGGGGTTTTTAAAAAAATAACAAAGCGACAAAATATTTACACTATATAGAATAATTTCGAAAACGGAAAAAGCCCACAAGCCCACAATGGAAAATGCAAAAAATGTCCCGTGATTAATTTTCATCCAACGCACATATAATATATTTGGTAAACGATCGTTTACATTTGGCTATTATTTTTTACACAATACCAAATCTAAACTATTTTTTTCAAGATTCTTTGGTAAATGATCATTTAGATTTGGCTATTCTTTGGTACATGATCGTATAAATTTAATTGTTTAAATTAGGATACTCAAATCGAAATAATTTTTTTCAGTATTTTTAGTTAAACGATCATTTATATTTGGTAGAAAATCGTTTAGATTTGATTGTTTAAATTTTCGTAGTTAAATCTCAATGATTTTTTAAAAGATTTTTTGGTACACGATCGTTTAGATTTGGTACAAGATCCTTTATATTTCGTACACGATCATTTAGATTTAACGTTTAAATTTGGCTACTCAAATCTTAACGATTTTGTAAGATATAAATGATCTTTTACCAAATTTGAACATGAAGTGTAATGAATTAGCTATTTGGTGCACGATCATTAGATTTGACTATTTTTTTTTGTATATGATCGTTTAGATTTGAGAGCCAAATCTAAACAACATTTATTTTTTCAAGATCCTTTATATTTGATAGATGATCTTGAACAACCAACATTTTGAAAGAAAAAAAAAAAGAAAAATGGCATAATAAGAAAGAAAAATGTCAAAAGAAGAGAAGAGAGACGATGGAGAGAAGAAAAAAATTCCAAAAGAAGAAGAAAAGAAATACGATGAAAAGAATTACAAATCTAAAATATTTTTAAAAAATTATCTCAATAAATTTTCATTTTATTACATATTTAGCTGTTTGTTATATTTATGAAATTGACTTTAAAACACCTATAATAATAATAAAAATAAAATGACTGTTAAATTATAAATGGGGTTTAAAGTTTTAATTCCATCTCTCATCGTTTTATAACTTGGTATGTTGTAAGGAAAATCAAAGTCAACTAAAAGCATTTAAAACATCCAGATAAGGAAAAATATATTTTAAAAATCTTCTACCTACGTAAATAACATAGGAGATATTGTACGATTTACAAATTTGGTTTAAATCAAAATGGAAACTTTATTCTTAATTTTAGTTACATTAGACATGAATATGAGATTAAAATTACATGTGCTATAGCAACCAAACTCAAACCCAATATATCTTAAACAAGAAAGCACCAAAGAGAAATTGAATAATCAGAAGAAGATGAAGTTAAAGTTGGGTAAGGAATCAAGATTAATTTTGTTGCACTTACAAATTATCTTGATAAATTAGAAAAAAAATGTGCTTTTGAAAAGAAAAAAAAACCTTACAAAACAGTTTAAAATAATATACTTAGAAAGTATTTTATTAATTCGATTAATTGTCAAATAATCTATTTTTAAAATTAATCACTTGAAAAGTCAAACCAAACACAATTTTAGCACTACTAAACATCTAAATCAAAGATTTACTTTCCATCCCAATAAAAACAGTGAATTTATTGATTAAAACTATCAGTTTTTCAAAAATAGAAAAAAAAAACACTCACATCCCATAGAAGAAAAAAACACTAAAAATAAATTTATTACCATATAAATATTTTATCAATTTTTCTATTTTCTACAATTTTTCAAACTATTAGAAGGTAACTTTCTTTTCAAACAACTGAATAAATAAATAGTTAAAACTATTTTATTTATTAAATTATTCTTAAACATGTTTTTTTATTCATTCAAAACTAGTTTTACTAATACACAAATTGCATTTAAAAATATAAAATGACACACCTGCTCAAATCAGCGTATTAAAATTATATTTCAGTATAATTTCAAAGATGAGAAAGTTATTATTTTCCACAAGTAAACCAAAAAAAAAAAAAAAAAAATCATAAACTTAATTTCAAAACCTTTCATAAACTTGAAATTTCAGCCATACAAGTTTTTAGTCACTATTGCTTTCTACAGGCTAACTACAACTGTATGCTTATAAAACTAACATATATTGTTTTGGGGTTACTTATACTTTCTTCTCTTCATTTTTCTTTTTACATAAATTGCAAAACGAAAAAGGGATCCCTCCTTTCTTCATTGATGAAAGGCTTGAGTGTTCATCAACTCCAATTCATTTTGGCCTCCTGGGTATATATAAATGTGAAATTTTTTAATATTGTAAAAGAGAAATTTTAAAAATAGTAAATTCTACAAAATATTTACAATGTATAGCAAATTCTATCACTTTATAGTCATTAATATACTATAGTGATAGAAGATTATTATTGATATAAAATCTAAAATTTTGCTATAGTTTATAAATATTTTAATTTATTTTACTATTTATAAAAATGTTTTTTTGTAAAATTTCTTGTAAATTTGTAGTTTTAGAAATTTAAATTTATTGACGTTTGCGTCAATAACAATTTTATTTTTTATTTTTGGTTTTCATTTATTTTTTATTTTTGGTTTTCAAAAATTTATTAAGTTTGTTTCCTCTCACTTTTTTTAGCATGGTTTGTGTCAATCTTAATTAGAACATTTATATTCTTACCCAAATTTCAATTTTTCTTTTAAATCTAAATTTTTTAGTTTACAAATTTTGAGGCTGTTTTTTAAAATATAGATAAAAATTAAAGTACATATCAAAGTAAGTGTTTTTTGATTTGTTATCAACATTTTATCAATGTTCCAAAAATCAAATTAATTTTTAAAACTAAGTAGAGTAGTTTTTAAAATCTTTTTTATTTTTTTATTTTCTTTTAATATAACTCTTTTAATTAAAGAAATTCGTGTAAAAAATTGAGAGATGACTTAATTTTCAAAAATCAAAATATTTGGGTAAGTTATAGTTTAAAAGAGTATTAGATTATTGATTAAAAAAATTCTCAATTTGTCATTTATACATAATTAGTTTTTTTTTTTTCATTGCAGGTAATATTATATCGTTTATGGTGTTCCTTGCTCCTGTGTAAGACATCTAATTTCATTAATAACTTTAAGTTAAAACAAAATGTTCTTAAAAAATTATGTTAGAGTAATTATATTTAAGTTTAACATTTTTGTGGTAATAAAAAATTTGAACATTGTGATATAGGCCAACATTTTGGACAATCTACAAGAAGAAAACATCAGAAGGGTTTCAATGTATACCATATGTGGTGGCTTTAATGAGTGCAATGTTGTTGCTTTATTATGCTGTGCTTAAGACAAATGCTTATTTGTTAATCAGCATTAACTCTTTTGGATGTGTCATTGAACTTATCTATATAGCACTCTACTTCTATTATGCTCCTAAGAAGCTAAAGGCCACTCTCTCTCTCTTATATATATAATTTGATTAATTTTTCTATAATATTCTTTATGTTTATTCTTTTTTTTAGAATATAACATTTATTAACTAAATTGATTTGAATTGAAAAAGAAATAGACAAGAAGATTTTAACTCCATTCGAATTCACAGAAAATTTATTTTTGAAGAAACTCATTTTCGTTTAAATTATCTTTTAAAAAATTATTTAAAATATAAATACATTTAAAATATTATTTTGAGTTGCTTACAAACACCTAATTTTATTTCAAAATAACATAATTTTAAATTAATGTAATCCCAATACACCATTCGTTTTTGTCAACCGTTTCATTTGTAAAATTATGTTGATTTTGTCCAATTTCTTTACCGTAACCATTTATCTTTTATAGTACATACTTTACATACATATATTCAAATTCTTAGTCAAACTAATAAGTAACAAAAATAATAATTACATTCACTTTTCATTTGAAAGAATTGACATGGATTTCAAAACATAGGTAAGAAACTAAAAAGACACCTAGTTAGTAGTGTTATTAAGCTTTTAAAAAATCAAAACTAAAAATACTGAGGTCTACTTTTATTACCATTACATTTTTTTTTTGTTCTTCAAAATATTTTCATTTTAAAAAAATTGACATAGATATAAAGGCATAATTTGGAAGTATAGGTAAAAAACTAAAGACAATTATAGGGGATGGTGTTATTAAGTTTAGAAAAATAGAAAATAAAATACTAAGATCACAGAGAATCAGATTGTATTTTATGTTTTTCAGATTTACTAAGTTTAGCAGAATAAAATTTATTTCAGAAAACTATTTTTGAATTATGTGATCTAAGCGGTGAAAATTATGAAAACTACTTTTTTATGTTTTCATTATATCTAGAATTTAAATTTTATATTTTAAAAAGTGAAACTATATAAAAAACATTTAGAAATATAAAATTTTCATGTTATAAACTCAATATATTCTTTTTAAAAATATAAAATTTGTATGTTATAAACTCAATACATATTTAAACTTTTATTAAAAGAATCTAGCTAGAATTCAGTTTTTTAATCGGCCACCACACACATATTTTAAAAACATAAAATATAATTCTTTTCTTAATGGATCTATTATTCTCAAATTTTTATTTTCATATTCTCTATCAAACCCGTTCTAAGGGTTTCAGTTGGTAATCATTTGGGTTTTAAGTTTCTAAATTTTTTAAAAATTAAATCTATAAGCCCTCTTTCTCTCTCAGTTTATTGCTTTATTATGTACTACTACAAGCTACGTTTTGAAAAATAGAGTTTTAACTCTTTTACTTAAAGAAAAACATGGTAAGAAATTGAAAAAACTTAGATTTATTCTTAAAAAAAAAAAAAAAAATAAAAAATAAAAAATAAAAGTTAGGTGGTTACCAAACAAACCTAAGGTTTTATTACTAATTATAGTCTTTTATAAGCAATTTTGGGTTTTGTAAATTTAAGTTTATAAACCCTACCTATCTGATAAAGTTCATTATCTATTTTCTAAGGAATGTAGTTTTCAAAATTCATGCCAAATTTTGAAACTAAAAAAAAGCACAACTTTTAAAAATAAAAAACAAAATATTTCTAAATTAAAAAGAAATAATAAATTTATATATTATGTACTGTGTGTGTGCAGATATTTACATTGAAGTTGTTAATGATATTGAACTTGGGGAGTTATGGAGTAATGGTAGGGGGAACAATGCTTATACTTCATGGAAATAAACGAACACATGCTGTTGGATGGATTTGTGCTGCTTTCAATCTTGCTGTTTTTGCTTCTCCTTTGACCATCATGGTTCTTTCTTCATCTTCCTCTCTCTCTAGTATCTTTTATTATTTCAAATAATCCCTTTTGTTTATATATTTAGACTAACCCACGTCAATATAAGTATCAATATATATTATACATTATACTTTTTTTCATTAATGCAGAAAAGGGTGATAACAACAAAGAGTGTGGAGTATATGCCATTTTCCCTATCCTTTTCTCTCACACTATCAGCCACTATGTGGTTTTTCTATGGCTTCTTTATCAAAGATCTCTTCATTACTGTAAGTCTTAACTCTAACTACCATATAAACTTCACTTTTTCAAAGCCCCTAACCTAACCCTTTCTTTCTTTATTTTCATTTATTCTTAGTCTAATCTCTATTTATCATCCATATATATAAGTTTTACTGCGCCTATAACTTCCCTTTGAATTATCTTTAATTAGCTTAGATTCCACATTCAAACCTATATTTGGACCATAACGTACAACTTTTCTATATTTATGTTACTCAAACGAATGACTCAAAACTTTCACTAAATGCAATACCAAAAATTAATAACATTAATTAATGAACTTTGAAGACAGATAAAGAGAGAAGGAATTAAATTGTCAAAGTGAACTTAAAACACTATATATGTCCAACGAGATTAAAGACAATTTTTTGTTATTAAACAAATTTTTTAACTATAAACAATAAATAGTTATAAATAAATAGAATATTTTTAAAAATAACAAAATAAATTAAAATATATACAAGTTATAGCAAAATTTTGAATTCTATCACTGATAGTCTTTTATCACTATAGCATATCAATGACTTTGACTATCAGTAATAAAATTTGCTATAGGTTGTAAATATTTTAGAAAATCTACTATTTTTAAATCTCTACTAAATAATTTTTTTTTTCAACAAATAGAAAACATAAATAATTATCAAACAATTATTCATTTCTAGTTTTTCTAATAAAAATGAACGAGAAATAATAATCAATTATAAAACCTAATTAAGTTGAACAATATCTTAAAATGTAAGTATGGTTGTCTAAAATTAGTGAACTAGAAAATAAATCCTTAAAATGAACTTCCTTATGGTAAGAACCGGCCTATATATATGATACTGATTTCTATATTTATATGCTTATTTGAAAGAAAAAAAAAGTAAAAACGAAAAAAGAGTTGATAATACGAAGTTGGGTAAGATTTGAATTTGTTTGCTTCATATTTTTTAAGATATGTATTTTTCAACAACTATTACAAACTTATCAATTTTTTTTAAACAATAATTGAAAAATATAAAAATAATCCATACGATTTCTACTTGTATATGCATATTTAAAAAAGAAAAAAAAAATCCTTCAATAGTTAATTTTTCTGGCTATGATTTTGACAGCTTCCAAACATTGTGGGATTTCTACTAGGAATGGTCCAAATGATAATGTACATGATATACAAAGATAGGAAGGGAAATAGTCATGAAGAGAAACTTGAGGAAGGAGGCAAAAAATATGAAGTGGATGACCAAAGTCTCTCAAAAGTAAAGAAGAGTAATCAAAGTGAAACAAATGAAATCAATATGGGAGAAACCAACCACAACAATATTGCATGAATTTAAAGGCTTGTGAAAGAGAGAAAAGAGAGAGTGACTTTGCTTCAATATAGTGTAAAAATACAAAAGGATGTGCTTTTGGATTTGGGAGATGTACTTCAATGGAATAAAATGGGTTACCTTTCTTAAAATGACTCAAGAATACTAAAATATGCACCTCAAGTTTTTTCAATATTTTTAGTTTAATTTAACATCTCTCTTTATTGGGTGGATATGCTTTTTCTTCAAATATGATTCTTGAAGAATATATGCCATAAGTAATATTTTAGAAAAATAACTTTTTCGTCCAAGGGTTTTGCAAAATGGAAGGATACAATGATTTCAAATTAATCGTCTTGGTCATTTGCTTTTCTAGAATAGGTTTTAAAATGGTTAGTTTTCATAAATATAACAAAACACTAAAATACTTAGGGCTTGTGTAACAAACTCAAAAAGTCCAAAAAGGCTGACAAATTTTTTTCATAAATTTCAGATTTGTCCTTGATAGATAATGTTGTGGACTATTAGTCACTTCTATTTCTTTTTCTTTGCACGATTTATTCATCTCCTCTTTTAGATTTCTTCAGCTCTTCTGCCACATTTTTCTTTCTTTCTTCATCTTCTCTTTCTTTTCTCCCGCTTCTCTTCAAGAATATCAAAATCGTTTAAATATCACTTTGATATAATCTAAAAGATCGTATACCTAGTTAACACGATTGTTTAGCATGGTTAACATGATCATTTAGATTTGCAGCCTTTTCCCCATCGTTTAAAAAGAATTACAAGATTGTATAGATATGATCTAAATGATCGCTTACCTAGTCAACATGATCGTTTAGTATGGTCGACATGATCATTTAAATTTGAAGCCTCTTTTCCCATTGTTTAAAAAGAACTATATGATAATGTGGATACGATTTAAACGATCGCTTATCATAGTTAATATGCATGATAGCATGGTTAATCAGTTAAAAAAACTACAAGATCACGTGGATATGATCTAAACGATTATTTAGCATGGTCAACACGATCGTTTAGCAAAGTCAACATGATTGTTTAATTTAGATTTGAAGTATTTTTTCCATTGTTAAAAAGAACTACACGGTCGTGTTGATACTACCTCGAAAATAGGTGAAACGATAAATAATATCCTCCAGTTATGACTAAAGTGATTAACTACAGGAATAGCTAAAGTAACAAAACGAATAAATAACACAGAAGGCTTTGATAACCCAATTCGGAAAATACAACCTACATCTGAGGAGCTTCTTTGCTCAGATAAGAAATATTATTGAGATTCAAAAGGCAGTAACTTAAATCTAAAGATACTTTGATAAGTTATCACCATAACTTAAAATAAACTCAGGCTCCACCTGAAGGTAATCGTGAATCTCCTCGAAGACGAATTCAGACACTCCTTGAATTCATTGACCGCAGTACAATTATCTCAATATTCATTCATATTTCTTATCAATTGATACTCGATCAAATCACTTGACGATCTTTAATAATATGTCATACCACAGAGGGTAACTGAGATACCTTCGAAAACTTTCTTTGGTAACATGAATTTCTTCTAATAGAAATCTAGTAATTCGCACACAAAAACTTGCGAGAAGCTTAACAATTTAAAGACTTTATCAGATCTTCTTTAAATCTCTTATCTCGTATACACTAAAACTACTAAATAAAGAAGGTAACCAGTTTATCTTTGTACAGATTCTTCACAAAAAAGTATAAACTTCTGAACAGCAGCTATGAAGAATGGACTTTACGTTCATAGAACTTCTGCTTTTTAAAAAGTCAAGAAAGAAGAACTTCTTTACGATAAAATATTCTTAAATATGAGAAATATCTTTTATCTTTTATCTTCTTCTTTAAAGAAGATATTTAAGGAAGATCTTTTAACTCCTTATTAAAAGATATTTATAAATGATCCTAAAGGTAAGGAAGATATTTTATCTTTCTTTAATTTCATATTTGTCAAAAAATCTAACATTGCCTACATGATCGCTTATTGTGATCATTTAGAAGAAGAATTACACGTGTGCATGTGGCCGATTAAACACATGTTGACTGGGGCATTTTTGGTATTTCTCATTGTGGGCCTGTGGGCTTTTTTTGTTTTCAAAATTATTCTATATAGTGTGTAAATATTTTGTCGGCTTGTTATATTTTTTTAAAAGACCCCTTAAAAAATCTCTCTTATTCCATTAAATTTAAATAAATTAATAAAAGAGTTGAAAAAAAGTAATTATTTTTAGATTAATTTACATATATACAACAAAACACAAAAATATTTAAGACCCATGTAACAAAAAGTAAAAGCCCATGAAGCCACCCTTGTATTTTTTACAATTTCAAAACTTTCCTTGTTGGATTTTAAATTCATGTTGAATGTCTTGACATCTTCTTCATACTATTATTTCTCCTTCTTCATATTCTCAGTTCTTCTTGTTCGCGATTTCTTCATCTCATTTTCCAGAATTTTTTTCTTCTTTGTCATCTCTCATCTTCAGCTTGAGCTTCATTTTTTTTTCATTATCAAGTGTTGTCTCATTCTTCTTCTTCTTCTTTTCACTACACGATTGTGTACCAAGATCTAAACAATCAGTCATCTATCCCAGATAGACAGAAATAAACTACGTATTATCACTATCTATCTCTGTCGATATTACAAATAAACAGATAAATCACTATCTATCTCAGATAGAAAACTTATAGATCTAAACGATTGTTTACTAAAATCTAAACGATTTTAGGTACAAGATCATGTACCCAAAATCATTTAAATGGTACAAGATTGTGTACCAAGATCGTTTAGATTTGGTACAAAATCTTGTACCAAGATCATTTAAATTTGGTACAAGATCATTTAGATATTGGTACATGATTGTTGAGATATTGGTACATGATCATTTCGTTTAGATTTGGTATAAGATCGTGCACCAAGATTGTCACACCTCGTTCTGAGCACCTCCTCTCTAGGCTCAGATGATGATGTGAAGTTGAACAACATCGTTCTCCTTCAAACAATACCTATCAACTTTGCTTAACTTGAACTTAAAACTATCTCTTATAAAGACATTGCGGAAAACGTTTAAAACTTTAAAACATAAAACTTTGGAATAACTCAAGCATCCAACCAATGGACAACCTGTTTTGAAAAAGAGTCTTATATAAACATATCAAAAATTCAGTCTCAGAAACACAACGAGTTCTCACTAATCTAATACAAACTCTTAAGCCAAGCTCAAAACTAAATCAATTAAAGACCATCACACATGTCTAGAAATTAGTCATGTTTAAAATATAAATAAAAACTCTAGCAGTGCAGGTGCATTTGAAACTAGGCGTCAAAACCATGATCTCTATCTGTAAGAAAATTAAAACATGGAAGGGTGAGCTATAACGCCCCATGAGTGATAGCTTCTAAAAACAAAACACATGCCTACTAAAGAAATAAGTATGTGAAAACTTTGAAAGAATTTCTATAAACACTTCTCACGCAAGTATTTCTTGTGAGGCCATTTCATGACTTATGATCAACTAGCATGACAATACAACATTCTCAATCTCTACGATGTAATGAGGTCCATCTAATGCTCCCATCTTCTTTGTCATAGTGAGACACGCCTGGAACTCTCGACGACATCGTTGTCATGGAGTACACTTAATGTCAATAATGGAATATAAATCTGAGGGCCTATGATGTAGTTGGACACGTTCAGTACTCCCATCGTCTTTGTTGTAGTGGAGCACGCCTGACACTTCCAATGGCATCGTTGTCATGAAGTACACTCAACATTAATAACAAAATATAATATATGGGTACACGGTATCCTGCTTGCTTAACATATCTTTAACTTAGATACCTTTGCAAACTCAACATTCCATAATTTATTTAGAAATCTCATATTCAAGGAACATATTTTACTCGAATGCTTTAGATTTAGCTCATGCATACTTATTTATAAATCTTCTCAAACTCCTTCTAAACTTGAAACTCATTCTTTGTAAATCATTTAACTCAATATTACTTGAAACTTTTTACTCAAAGCATGCTGGAAATATAACTTAAATAAAACAAGTTCATAAATTCATTGCAAAATCATTTTGTGTCACTCACAACTTTTGGCTAGCTCCTTGGTCTATATACTTGTGCTGTCTCCTCTTGCCTTGAAACAATAAGAAAACTCAAGTTTAATCCTTGATTTTAACCACGATAAAATTCTTTAACTTCTTTCTTCTCAAAGAAATCCTTTTCAACTCACCTTGAGCTCTTTTCAAGTGTTGATAACCTTGGCTTGTGTCACACCCTATTTCAAATTACTTAACACAACTTAAATAAAACTTAACTAAAAACTATGAAGCAAAAATTAAATCAGTAAACTTTTCCCATCCTCCTTGAGCACCTTCTTACTAGGTCTGAGATGTGGCATGAAGCCAACCGATATCGTTCCTTTCAAGAACGACACCAGCTGACCTTAAAACTTTAACCTTTAAACAATAAACAGGCGGAAGCTAAAACACAAAATTCTTAAACACAACCGAGTAACATCTTTTATTAAGTAAACTTTATATAAGTTTTATACATACATAACTTAACTTTATTTACATTAAACATAATCCAAAACCAACCTTCCCAAACCTAAGTCTGATACCACAAGAGACTAACTTAACATAAGACATAACAAGAAGACACATATGATATTTAAACAAAATCGTTCTGCAAACAGATAGCAGTGATTCAGGCTCCGAAGACACATATGATATTTTGAAGAGTGTGCACTAAACCAGCCTAGTGAGTGATAGATTTTCTAAATAACTTTTCATATATATTTCTAAAGCATCAATTCATAAATCCTTTCAATAATAAAAACTAAACAATGAATAATAAACATTTAAGAAACAATAACTTAGATCCTTGTATTTCCTACTCGAATCCCAAGTATCTATTCCTGAGAGATGGTAGAGATTACTCGATACCAACTCCAAATCATTAGAGATGGACATCTCTAATTCGGCATGTTATTGGGAGATAGCGTCCCTAGCTCTAATCCTGAAGATAAGTGTCTTTACCTCAATTTTCTTAGTGCCCTGTAATCTTACCCCATTAAGGGTTGTTTGAGACATCTTAGTTTCGATAAAACATTTATAAAATCATATCCTTTAAACTTCCTTAAAGAATCCTTTTGCATAAAGAGACGTTAAATCTCATAATACTTGAATAACTCATTTTCTAATATGCCATAAACATTTTTCCGTAAACAATATGTTCGGATTTACCTTTAAATAATCACATGCTTTGAAAGTCATGCGTAAAATAGCTTAAACCTTTAAGATAAAACATTCATGAACAATAGCTTAAGAACATGCTTGAAATCACATAAATAAATTCATTTTTCACTAAGAGATACAAGCTTATGTCTTTGGTCTATAGATTTTCTCGATCTCTTCTTGACCTAAAATAATGGTAAAATAATCCATTTTATTTCCCTTAACCATGAAAATACCAAAAGTTTACTTAAAACTTCCAAAAATCACTAAAAAGGCCCAAACATGTCTTGAAATATGTTGACGCTTAGGAATAGGGGGCAGAGGCTGGCACGTGCACACATGGCCTGGGAAGGCCTTGCTACGTGCTAACCTCGCAAGAGGTTTGTTGCGCGCCTCTTTGGCCGCATGCGATTTCCGCGTTGCTTTCCTTGTGAAGATTGCACGTTAACACACAAGCCTCAACGGATCACTACTCTCACTTCCCTTCAACTCCTGCACTCGTCTCGTATAGCTTACCCTGTCACTCGACCAACTACCAACTTGCCTAGAAACTACTTTTTCATCTAGAAATATAACATAATTTTGGAAAATAATAACTAAATATTCACAACTATTTTGAGGAAACTTTATTATACAAAGTTACTTAAGAATGTCTTAACTTACTTACCACAAAATTTTCACTTTAAGTTCTAAGTGATGAGCTTTGTAGCCTTTTGGAAGTGCACCTTGCTCAGATTCTTCCAAAAACCGACCTTCTTCACTTTCTTCAACTCAAACTCAAACCTCCTTTACTCAAATTTGTTCAGTAGCCTCAATCTAAAAACTATACTCAATTTATGATCTTTTTAGAGTATTTTCAGCCAAAACACACAAGTGAATTAGGAGAAATGTCCATATGAAGTAACCTATTTATACCGAACCCTGCCTCAACCTTTATTGACACCTCCTACTAGTTGAAATTTGACTTAAGCATGCAAAGGACAACTGTAAAGCACTTCACTAACTCCACCTCTTCATCATCTCGCCTCATTAAAATGTTTAAGTATCAACCATAAGCCAAACGCCTAGTGTCAAACACCTTGCTAACCTCTATAACTTTTTTACGACAATGCTCCTCACCCAACACTATGCTACCCAGCCTTCTCGCCTAACCTCTTAACACCTTAAATAATTTCTAAGTGACAAGTCTTTCTTGCCTAGCCAAGCACATACTTAAGCTTAGTCACCCATGACACCATATAAAGGTTATTCTAGCCCAATGCCGAACCAACAAGTCTTGGCCATCTAGACAAGTGCTAAACGTTAACGACACTCATTTAGAGATTTTCTTCCTTCTTTTGACCGCCTAGACACCCCCAACTAATCTCTAAATGCCTTGCCTTTAAGCCCCTGGCATAACTAAAATTTTTCTCTTTTCCAAGAACCATGACACCCTTTTTATAACTCTTTTTAACCTTAACTCCATTAAACACTTAACCTTCCAAGATCTTCAAAAGACTTAAGTTTTCCTAGGATTCAAGATTTACAAAAAGTCTCCTATTAATTCCAATTCGACAGTTTCTACAACATAACCAAACATGATACAAATGTTACAAGAATTAAACAAAGAAATGCCAAAAGTCTTCAACCTTCAATGATCGTTTAGGTTCTTAGTCTGATCATGTAGCTCCTTGAACAATCGTTTAGCCCTGATCACTTATTCTTTCAAACACGATCGCTTATCTACTTGAATGATCACTTACCTCCAATCGCTTACCTCATACAACATGGAGAGAGAAAACTTAAAATGTAAGTCAAAAGACTTACTGAGTGATGCTTTTGAAAACCTTTTGGGAATACAGTTCATAAATCATTTTCGTTTAAACATAGACTCATTGCCTAAATTCAATAACACGTTTTAAATCATAAATATACATTAGTTTCACTTATTCCTTTCACTAAGACATGAACCATTCTCGTGCATGGACTATTTTTATTGTCTTTTCAACAACAACATCGTTGATCTGTTCATTCCTTATTGCTTAGGCTTCCTAGCATAATACACATCTTTTATGTATTGTCCTGCCTCATTCCATCATGCAGGCCTTCTCTACATGACTATCTTTATACTCATTATGTGCACATAACAACTAGCTCATTGATAGAAAAAAGACTAATTGTTTGTACACAATTTCTCATTCATTTGAAACACAAAGAACATAATATGAGCTTTCATTCGAAATCTCTTTGCAAACACTCATGTATGAAATATCAATACAAATTACTATAAGATTAGAAGAAAGCTTTTAAGATCGATTTAATAACATATTTTAGAAAATCACTTACTGTTTAAATTCTCTTTCTCTGAATGTCTAGCCCTCCTCTGCAACACATCCAATCTCTTAGCTTTTCTCTTTGTAAAATCTCATATTAATCATCATTTCCTTTTGACTTCTTCTCTTATTTATATTAATTCTAACTTGGATTACTCATTCTTTAAACTCCTATAATTTTGTCAGCTCCTACTTAACTAAATTCCAAATCTTTGCATGCCATGACACTTGGAAACCACCCCACTAATTTATAATTAACCTTGAGAACCTCTTTAATTTCCTACACAATCGTTTAGCATTCTCTACATGATCGTTTAACCTTTTACATGATCGTTTAACATGACTATTTAACCTATTACACGATCGTCTATCTTCTTATATGATCATTCAGTCTCTTATATAATTGCTCTATCTCTTTTATACGATCTTTTTATTATAATAATTATATGATCATCTAGCTTGTCTTACACAATTGTTTACATTCTTATACAATTGTTTAACCAAATCATCTTTTATCGAGGAACGAGTCTCATATAGCTTGGTTAGAACCAATTCTACCAAACTTGCCCTAGCTAAAACAAACTCCTAATTAGATTTAAAGTTTAGATCAACAATAAAAAAAACTTGTAAACTTGTTCTAAATATTCTTGAGGTGACGTTTCGTGACAGCTCCCTAGCCTCTTTCGCCATGATTTTTTCTCAATTCCTCAAAGTCTTCAGCACCGATACCCGACGAGGCCACTGTAGCTTGTCCATTTCTGGTAGTCCTATTGGTAATGCAAGAGGAAGAAAGGGAAGAGGATGCATGTGAAAAGAAAATGAGATCAATTTAGTTAAACTTTTTTTGCTATATCTGCAATGTAAAAAACAAAAAGATGATATGAGCTCAATTTTATTAAAAATAATTTGATACCTGTGCAAATTCCTAAATGTATTTCAATTGATTTTGATATGAATATTTTTGCCATATATATTTATTTCGAATGTATTTAGTTTTTACCCAAAATTAAGTTTTATATATATATATATATATATATATTCATCTTATTCTAAATGAAAACTTAAGGAAACAACTTTCCTAACATATTCACATAATATTTCTCTTTTAATTGTATATATAAAAATAAATGAATTTTTTTTAGAAAATATAACATATTGGGAAAATATTAACATTGTATAGAGAAATTTTAAAAATGGAGAAAACACACAGCCCCACAATGAAAAATATAAAAAATGTCCTAGTCAAACGCTATTGATCGGCCATACACGCGCAAGTGTGTAATTCTTCTTCTAAACAATCATGATATGCGATTGTGTAGGAGATGATATACGATCATGAAGGAAATGATACACAAGCGTGTATTAAGATTTAAACGATCTTGTACCAAAATCTAAACGATTTTTATTCAAGATCGTGTACCAAGAGCTTTTAAATTTGGTACACGATTGTTTAGATCTGAAAGAGAAAATATATGAGAGATGACAACGATTGTTTACCAAGAGGAAATTTTAAAAAGTGAAAAAAGACAAAAAAAATGAGAGAAAACAAAGAAGAAAACAAAGAAGAAGAAAATTCTAGAAGAGGAAATGAATAAATCACGAACAAGAACAAGTGAAAATATGAAGAAGAAGTAATAATATGAAGAAATTAATAATATAAAGAGGAGATGAATAAATTGCAAAGAAGAAGAAGAAAACAAAAGTGAAAAATTGTCTGCAATATTCAGGAGAAAACCTAGAATTTATGAAAATATCGTGTGCTTTTTTATTTTGTTACATGAGTCGTAAATATTTTGGTGTTTTGTTATATTTATGAAAATTAACCAAAAATAAAATCTTTATTGTTTTTGTATATACAATTCAACTTTCAACAAACACAAAGATTAATAATTCATAACAAAAAAAAAAGTTGTTTAATTAAGTAACCTATCAACTAGTTACATTGTTTAATATATACCTAAACTACCCTAAAGATAGACAAAGTTGATTGCTTACTTTGGAGGGTGATTACTATTTCAAAAGAAATCTGTAAAGAAGATACTTTGCCTTAAGTATATAAAATCAAGAAAAATATATAAAAATAAATGACTCATATTAAACGAAACTACACTAAATATATGTATCTTATTTAGTACACCATGTAAGAATTATAATTGAATTTTACTTGATATTTTTCATTGATAATTGTAAATATTTATACAAAATACAATGAGATAAATATGGTAAAGTATAATGAAAATCAATTTACACTTATGGGCTGAATTACAGGAGGAGATTTGAGATCTTGATTTATTTTCTAATATCCGCCCTCAAACGAATGACTCATATTGAGTCAACAATTTCTTTCAAAGGTGAAGAAATGTTAGAGACAAAAGTGACTTTGTGAGTATATCAGCAAGTTGTTTGTTAAAGAGATGTGACAAACGGAGATGTCTTTGTGAAGAACTTTTTTCTAAACAAAATGGTAATCAATCTCAACTTGTTTTGGTTCTTGCATGAAAAACAGGATTATGAGCTAGACATACAGCAGAAGTATTATCATACCAGAATGTTGGTGATGGTTTGAGAGGAACACAAAGATTACAGAGAAGTTGTCGAATCTAGTAAAGATCAATAGTAGTAGTGGCTAGAGAATGATATTATGCTTGTGTGGAAGGACATGAAACTATAGGTTTCTTTTTAAAGCCCAAGAGATTGGATTAGAGCAAAGGAAGGCAACGAATCTTGAGATGGAGCATTGATCAAAAGTATCACCTACCCAATCAGAGTCACAAAAGGTTTAGAGAGAGAACGAACCTTTGCAAAAATGTATTCCAAGGGTTGAAGTACCACATAAATATCGGAGGATGTGCTTGACTGTCGAGAAGTGAATGATAGTTGGTTTGTGCATGAATTGGTTGACACGATTTATGGAGAATACAATATCGAGATGAGTAAATGTAAGATATTGCAAGGAACAAACTAGTTTGTGATATAGGGATGGATTATTAAAAGCTGGTGCAGTGCTGTAGAGGTCAAGAGAAGTAGACATTGGTGTGGCATAAGAAGATCATTGAGATATTTTGCTTGGTTGACAAATATGTCATTAGTGGAGGAATGTATTTAGAGATCAAGAACATACTTTAAAGGACCAAGATTAGATTTTTTAATTCAAGGGTCAATTGATTTTTTAGAAGAGAAATATAGGAAGAGTCTGGGACAATGACAATGATGTCATCTACATACTAGAGTAAGTAAATGAGAGAAGATCTGAGTGATCGAATGAATAAAGAGGGATCAACATTAGAAGCAACAAAACCCAGGGTAAATAAAGAAGAGGTAAAGCGTTCAAACCAAGAACAAGGAGCTTGTTGGAGGCCATAAAGACTCTTGGGTAGAAGACACGTGGTTTGGACATGTTTTGTCTTGAAAACCAATAGGTTGAGACATGTACACTGTTTCTTGGAGAACACCATGAAGAAAGGTATTTTTGACATCTAACTATGTCAAGGACCAATTGTATTGAGCAACAAGAGCAAAAATAATTAGTATAGTAAGTTTCTTGATAACAAGATTAAAAGTTTCTTCAAAATCAAAACCTTGTACCTGGTGATAACTTTTAGCAACTATATGTGTTTTGTGATGATCAGCAACCGAGCCATCAGAATTATATTTTGTGTGAAAAACCCATTACAACTAAAAACATTCATGGATGGATGTTGAGGTACAAAGGGTTGAGTACCTTGTGCTTGAAGAGCACTGAATTCCTCACAAATCGCATTTCTCCTTTCAGAATACTTGGAGGCTTTAGTGTATGATATATGGAAGCTGGGAGAGCCATTGTGATATGGAAGGCCTTTGGTTTAAAAATTCCTGATGGCATGAGTGTTACGAGGATGAGTTGGAGCTAGTGCGTTGTTGATGGCAACATTTATCTCATTTTTTGTGTCAACAATAGATGAAACATGCAAAGATTGACGATTGGCATTAGTATCTATAAAAGATGAACAAGTTTTATCAACAGTGGGAGTGTTAGGAGTAGAAGATTGTATGGAGATAGAGTTTGAAGATTTATAATGTGGAAGGTTGAGTAAGGTGAGTAGTAAGCTGGGATCAAAAAGGGATTGTGTTTTGGATGAAGAAGAAGTAGAAGATTGGGCAAAGCAGAAAAAATATTTCGTGAAACAATGGTTTGTTTGGTTAATGAATCATAACAAATATAGCCTTTAAAATTGTGAGGACAACCTAAAAATATGTGTTATGTGATTTTTTGTTCAAGTTTATGTTTGGTGTAGGGTTTGAGGAGAGGATAACATGCACATCCAAAAACTTTTAAATGATACAAATCAGGAATATTACCAAAAAGTATTTCAAATGGTGATAACATTTGAAGGGAGGGGGAGGGCATTCAATTAATAAGAAAAACTACAATAGAAAAAGCATAAGTCCAACATTCAAGAGGAACAGAGAAATGAAAAATTAAAGACATTGCAGTTTCAACAATGTGACAATGTTTACTTTTGCAATGTCATTTCATTCAGGTGTATAAGGACATGATTTTTGGTGAGAAATAAATTTGGATTAAAAAAAGGATTACAAAGAATTGTTACGGAATTCGTCACCACCATCGGATCGAAAAACTTTCATTTTCTAAGATATTTGATTTTTAATAAAGAGAATAAATTTATTAATAATAAAAGAAACATCTAATTTATAAGCAATAGGAAAGAGCCAAGTAAATTTGCTAAAATTATCAATAAAACTAACATAATATCGATTTTCATTAGAAGAGATTATTAGAGAAGGTCCCCAAACATTCCTGTGAACAAGTTGAAGTGATGAAAAGAGAAGTAGAGAAAGACCTAGGAAAAGGTAATTTTATCATTTTTGCTTTTAAATAACTAGTGCAATTGCAAGTAGGAAGAGAAGAAGACATAGATAGATCAGTGCGAGATAAAATTGAACAAAGAATCCTTGGAGCAGGATGACTCAAATGAAAATGCCATAATGATGAATTCTCTTGTTTTGCATGAAAATTTAAAATTTTGGAATGCATGGTAGATGTGGATAGAGTAGAAGTATTGGGAATAGGGTAGAGATCATTAATGCCTTCACCAGTAAATAGAGTTCAGCTAGTGACTTCATTCTGAATGAGGAACAAGTCAGTATCAAAAATAAAAATACAATTATTATAAACAAATAAGAGATTTGTAGCAAGTTGTGTGAAGTGTAACACCCCAAAACTATTGAGCTAATTTTTTTTTTTTTGTATTTTCAATATGTGAATTTTGGGTGTTATTGGAGGAATAGTTTGGAAATTTGGAAATTTAGTAGTTTGGAAGGTTATGTGATTGATTTTTGAAATTTGAATTCTATTAAAGTTTGATTGTTGGCTTGATTAGTGTTGGTGAATTAAGTAGGTAAAGTTGATGGTATTATGAATAGTTAGTTATGGGTATATATATTAAGTTGTGGAGGAATAGAAATAATCATATTATGGGAAAATATAATTGTTAAGAAAAAATATATTATATTATTGGAAAAAAAAGAAAGTTAATGGTGATGGAATGTGTTATTAATTGAGGAGAGAGAAGGAGTTATTTTTTTATTGGAAAAAGAAAAGGAAAAATAATAAGGATAACTTGGAAAATGGGAAGGAATAAGGATAGTTATGTTATTATTATTTTTTAAATAAGGCCCCTCGTGAAGCGTGCATCATCTTCTCCACCCCATTCTTTCTCCCTCACAAACCCTAGCCACCTCCTCCTTGCGCCGTCTCTGATCTCCACCCGCCATACTCAGTTAACTTCAAGTCACCATCCTCCGTCGTGCGCAGCTACCGTCAGTCGAAGCTCTAACCGTCTAGCCAAGTTGTTCGGTTCTCACGCGTACCCATCCACAGCGTGCCTCACCTTCGTTTGCACGACACTCTTCATTCCTCGCCGATGGCGTTTCCATCAGCTTCCATCTTCATCGAGCAAGTCACGCTTGTGTGAGTCGAGAAGGGCTTCACCGAGTCGAGTTCCATTTTGTGCAATTGCCCTCCTTCGCGTGTGAGCCGCGCGTCTCTATTCCTTCAAGCCAGATCCAAGTCGTCTTCATTCTCCCCAAGTCGCCGGCCTCACTAAGCCTTACACTTAAGCCGTTTAGTCGCCCGCCTCACTGAGCCTCACACTTGAGCCATTTCGAGCTCTTTTGTTAGCCAAGTCACCAGTTTAAGCTAGTTGGTATTGTGGTGAGTTGTGTTGGATTTGATACACTCAATTAGAATATTTTGGATCTTAATTGAAACTGTATTTAGATTAAGTCGATTTATGTTTGCTTGAAGGTTCAGGAGATATTTGAAGAATTTAATTAAGGCTGTGAAAATTTTTCCATTTAAAGTTGTGTTGGATTCAACCTTAATCTTATGGTAAGCTTGGATAAGTTTGGTTGCCTAATTAAACAATAGAGTGATAGTTGACAAAATTGTTAATGTTAATTTTGTTCATGTTTAGGACTCATTGGGAGGATTTGACTGCCAACCAGTAAATTATTTTAGCAAATCTCCAGGTAAGAGATTCTCCCTATTATACCCACTTTGAAGTTGTATGTATGTTCTGTATTGTTCAGTGGTGTAACTAAGAGAGATACAACATGATTAATTGAGATAACCTTATACTTGGTTACTTAAGTAACCATTTTATGAATTGAGATACAGTATCATTAGGGCATGATATGATTAAATATGTTAGTTTTAAGTTATGTATGACTGAGTTAAGATGTTGATGTTATTTTAAGCATGTATAGGCTATAGTGTTCTGTTAGGTATGCCTGTTAGAATCGTACCTTATTGGGGTCCCTCGGGGTCACCATCTATGTATGCCTGTGTGGCTAGTTGAGATGTGATTCCACGAAATCACTTACAGTCGACTTTCATTTAGGGTGACTCCCTCGGGTTCACCGAGAGCCCAGATGTGTCTTGGTGGAACCACTGGATAGTGTACGTTCGGGAGCACAATAATATACGACACTTTATTACAGGACTCTAACGAGAGGCTAACAGACACATAGTAAGACTAATAGTGGGTCTCTTACTCAGTATAAATTTATACTCACTCTTTTAAATGTTTAATTTTTTAGGTAAGGGTAGAGGCAAGGGCAAGTTGACGAATGATAAGAAGTGACTGTGGTTCGCCATAGGGAATAGTTCAGTTTTATTTCAATGATTATATTTTCACAGGTTTATTTCAAAACTCAAGTTTAATTATTCTAAATATTTTTTCTATCTTTAAAGGGCCCAAACTAGTATTCTAATTAGCTATTTTGATTATTTAATTAATTTTTTCATTTTCTATTTATATATATTTTACTGTTATTTTAGCTAAATATTTAAAATGTTTAATTAGATTTTAGTATTTTCTTGTAAAAAAAGAAAGAAAAAAAATCTATATCATTTAAATGGTAATGCATCCAACTTAGTAGAAAAGTTGGGTTGTTACATGAAGTATTTTGGAAAGATTAAGGTATGAGAGAGGGAGTTGAGAGTTGATGAAAAACAGGAACATGTGCAGCAGAATAAGGATCGAGTTTATACACTAATTGCAACTAAACATATTTAGTAATTAAAATGCATAACAGCCCTCATTTAGACAAAGATAGGGTTAATAGAAAAACTCACATTTGAAACCTTTCTATCCTTGTAATCTCCTTACGAACTTTTTGCAATGTCCTCACGAACTTGAAGTCGAGACTACCACTAGTGTTGACCCTTTATTCTTCGAACTTAGAATCAAGTTGTGGGACTCGAATGGTGGAGGAAATAGAGAGAGGTAGAATTTTTAAGGAGGAACATAGCTTTTGAGATTTTTTGTTGAGGGAAAAGAAGTTTTTGGTTTATTTTATAATTCTTAATTACAAAATAAAATTTTACTACAAAAAAACAAGTCTTTTTTCCCATTTGCACTAAAACCATTTTTTAAGCAAACTATATTCAAAGCATGTAATGGGCTTCCTTCATCTCAACACTTGGCAGTCCACTAACTATAAGTAGGTTAGGTGTCATGCATGCATGAAGCCACTTGCAATTCACATGCATGTGATAAGGTTGCTAAATCTCAACAAGAGTTATTAATAAAATTAGTCTAAAGGCAATATGGTAATTTGACATTTAAATCAAATGCAAATTTGACTTTTTCAAGTTAATAGTCAACATTTTGAATTTTTACCATTTTGTCCCTCTTGACTAATTTTGACCTCTCGAGTATGAATCCACACTCATTTCTCCGAAATTCAAATCATATTTGAATATAAAGCTGATCAAAGTTTAACTTCTCAAAGTCAAAAGTCAACATTTTAACTTTTCACATCTTTGACCACTCCATCAATTTCGTGTTTTCGAATATGAATATGTATTCATATTTTTAATATTTAAATCACATTTAACACATAAATCTCTATCTTAAATTTATAAATGATGTCTATATTAAATATATTTGTCACTTTCTCTCTCTTTACCTAATTCGAACAATTTGAATTATTCTATCATAATGTTCTAAGTTGATTCCTTCTGAACTAGTAGGAAAACCTAATGGACCTATAGATCACGAGCTCCAACGATCCAAGACTAACTGGCTAAACTCTTTAGACCAGGTTAATAAACCTTCTTTAACTAACAGGTCATTTCACTAAAGTCTTGTAGTTGCACTCCCTTATATTTGTGTCCATGTGATATAACCATGATAAGTAAGTTAATCCTTCACAAAATGTTCATAACCTCGGTTAGATCAAAATACTATTTTACCCTCAAGATTACATCTTGCTCCTTAAGTCCCACTAATCCACTATTGAACAATTGGTTTAAGGTCCAACCTCTAAATCGAATCCCTCTCTGGCCAATGAGATAGTGAGACCTCCTGTTCAAGACTTGGATTCATTCATTGATGGAACAACCTATCTACTAATTGCAAAGCAGGTAGGAGTGAATTTTGTCTTAAATTCTATGTTCCTAGCTTTCCACCCAATCTTACCTTTGAAATGGGAGGCTTATTTGGCCAGCGCCGCCATTGAGCTGCCCTCACCTATGCAGATCTAAGAATATTTTATGCAAATAGAAATTCATAGTTAGCTCAGAACTAAGATTAAGTTACACTGGATATCTATAAGTGAAATAGTTAGTTTTATTAAAGTCAACTGTGTTATAACCTAAAAGCAATTATTTCATGGTTTCAGTCTTATGTAAACTCTTTACATAAGATGCCACCACTTTCATGTCTCTACATGAACGATTCAAGATCACATCGTCTGTACTAACTATAAAGCAGGCAGCATCCATAGTGTTTCTCGAATAAGGTATCCAACTGTATTCGTATACTATAGACTATTTAGGTTATATACTTGAACCTGATCGAATCTTATGTCTCTACATAAAGTTCAAGTTTACTAAATAATAGCCTCAAGTCCTTAGTTTATTGGCTTTAAGATTATAGCATCAATAACGACTTTATTGAATAGAAAATGATTACAAACTACGAGTTTTAAGACATAAATTTCAATAAGAGTTTATCATTGCCGATATTTTGGATATTTAAAAGTTGACCATTTTTCACCATGACAGTTTCCTCACTATTATATGTGTTTGATAAGTTGAGATTTGCCAACTCATTCGTCATATGAACTTTACATCCACTGTTAGAGAACCATAAATTAATAGTATTTTCAGTAGAAGATTGAGAATTCATAGAGTTTACCATCATTTCCATTAATTGAAAGGGTGGATGTCAGTCTTGATAAGAGAAATTCATGCGGTTGTAGCAATCGAGAGCTCTATGTTCATGTTTCTGACATATTTGACAGAATATGCCTCCAGCCAGCCCATAATTTATTTTAGGCTCAAAAGCAGACCCATGTGTTGGAGGAGGTCCAACAAGGCCACGTTGAGGAGATGGATTCATTGTTGGGTGGATTGGGCTAAAGAGGTTATTGGGTCAAGAATTGGAGTGATTAAATTTATTGGACTAGCTAAAATTGGTTCCTTCATGCGACCAGTAGCCTGACCCATTTCATGATGAAGACCCATGAAAGTTAGAATAATTTGGGGAGTGAAAATTAGGGTTTCCATTATTACCGTTTCTTCTTTCTCTTCTGCGATTGCCATTAGATGGAGAGTGAAAAGCTTATGCGACTGCCATGGCGGTGGGAATGGCTTCAATGGCAGACGATTTGGCTATGGTAGATTCTTTTTAGATGAGTAGGGCGTGAAGTTCTTCAAGAGATATGGTACCACTTCGAGTTCTGATTGATGTATGAAAAGTATTGAAGACTACAAGGAAGCTATTTAAGGTATGAACTGAGATATCTTCATCTTTTAGAGATATAGAGGCTGCAGCGAGCTTATCAACGAGGGCTTTTATTTGAGAAGTGTATTGCTTGATGGTTTCAGAAGGATTTTTCTTTGTGGTAAAAAGGGAAGATCAGAGATCTAGAATATTGGATACGGTATTGGAAGAGTATCACTTTCTAGGAAGAACAACAATGCTTTGGATGAGGTTGAGCCGATAACATGAGCAAGATCAGAAGGTGATAACATTGCATTTATGAGGGTGATAAGGGCTTGGTCACGGGAGAGTAATTGAAGATGCTTAGGATTGGTTTCATGGGTGGTTCCAACAGTCGTTGAAGATAAAAATTTGAAGGACATGGAAGGGAATCGCCAATGTGGCCAAAGAGGAAATGAGCTTTGAAGATGGAAAAAAACTTGGTATTTTCATAGAACATAGTTGGTGGAGTCCAGACGAAGGGGCACGAGGTTACAAATATTGGATAATAAGAAGAGAGTGGAAGTAGGAACATATTGATTCTCTGGTGATTATTCTGTGAGCATGAGATTAGTAAGGGTTTCAGTGGAGATGAAGAATGAAATGATAAACATGCGCAGCAGAATAAGGTTCGAATTTTACTCTAATTGTAACTAAACAAGTTTAGTGATTAACATGCATAAAAACTTAAAACAACAAAGATAAAGTTAAAAGAAAAACCTCACCTTTGATGCTTTTCTATTCTTGTAGTGTTCTTACGTGCTTTTCACGATCTCTTCATGAAATCGAAGACGGGACTACCACTAGCGTTGATCCGCTATTCTCCGGACTTGGAATTGAGTTGTGGGACTCAAAAATGGTGGAGAAAATTAAAGAGAGATAAAAAATATT
>JBBPDI010000022.1:13205794-13216211 GCA_037974545.1 Cucumis variabilis
TGTTTAATTAGTGTAAAATTATATGAAGGGATATGCGTTTGCAATACACAATAACTTCAATGAAAATAATTCTTAATTTTTACCCTTTTTAAGTTAATTTTTGTTATAAATATATATATTATTATTACATTACACCACACCACATGATGATGTTTTGCAAATTTCTAATTTACTGATATGATAACTCTCTTGTTGCTTTGTTATCTATGGAATGTGCAAATGGGTTTGTTCTCTCTATATTTACGACTATTTTTTAGATTTGAACTTCCAAGAAAAGTTCGATGATTATTTCTCTTGCCAAATTACATTTATATTCAACATTCATATTTTTTGTCAGTTTCTTTTTTTCTATCAGATTTATTTTATTTAAGAAAATTTATGTTGTCATTTACTTTCCAATATCAAAACCCCCTTCTCTCCCACTTTTCTATCTTACTTCACACCTTAGAACAACACACTGTTCCTATAGGGACGCTTTCACATCTTAACTCAAAATGGCAAATTGTTGGAGGGGAAAGGTTCTTTCATTTTGGGAACCCCTAGAATCTAGTGGAGCCGAGGTAGGGCTTGTATCTCAGAGGATTAGAACACATGGCTACTAACCACCATATCGAGGGTTTGAATCCCTTGCCCACAACCAACCAAAACGGGAGGACTTTCCCTTTTAGGGTAGAAAAATCATGATAAAGATAGCAAACCCAAAGCTATGAGACTTGGGTGTGTTGGTCGGTCTTATCTTTTAATTTTCTTCTTTTCCAACCATGGGTTAAGGGCGAATCAAGTTCCATTGTAAATTAAATATAATATAGTATACCCAATGCAAATTAACATATTTTTTTGTTTCACACCTTGTAATTCTTCCTCAGCCAAGCATCGGTTGAATAGCAAAGCAGTACAAGTATTGCTATAGTATAGCAAAAATGTGTTCTCATTAATGTGTTTTGTTTGCTCACAGTAATTGTGTAACCACCCAAGAGAATCAATGAATGCATTCAAAGTTGCACTGTTAAAGATGCACTTGCAAGTACTAAAACATCTAAGAATATATTCTTAATAGGCTAGTTGAATTAAACAAACAAAGATTGTAGAACAAAGTATTATCCCAATTATACATCGAGGTATTGATAGTGTTTCTCACATATCTGAAAATAGAATTTGATACAATGAGAGGTAATGCAATAGAAACAAAAACATTCTTGTGCCCCTAATAAAAAAAGTCTGAATATGCCCATTTATTCAGCCCTTATACCTAGAAAAAGCTAATTGAGATGAATCAAAATGAAAAATTTCCCATAAAATTTTAATATTCAATTAACTTTCTGAAACTTTACAAAATGGAGAACACATATTTCTCAACAAGACTTACATACATGGTATAGAGTTAACCGTTCTAACCAGCAAAAACCCAGTATTCACAACACAGCGGAGGAAGCTTGGCCTTGCTTCAAAAAAACAGCACTGAGCCTAAAAACTACATCATACTGAAATAATAGGGGATAAACAAGATGAATAACATACAAAGTGGTTCCAAATCAGCTTCAGGGTGTCATTAAGCGTATCAGAGATGACATCATATTGAGCTTTCTCTCTCTACAATAAAAAAGAAACTGACAGACATGATGAAAACAGTAAACAGACATTATTTAATCTTTCACATAAACGTTATGAAATAATCAAATTCAAACATTTCTTTGGAATAGGTTGGGTTTTTTTTTTATGGTATTGTAATAAATGCAGGGGTGAGGATTTGAATCCGAAATGACAATGTTCACAGGTACATACAGGTGTCAGTTGAACTAAGCTCTTGTTGGCTAGGTTAGGTTATTCAAGCACTTATTAGACGTACCCATTTATTAGGATGGTATATTTCTCCAACCCAAATAACCCTTATTGAATTATTTTATTTACTTATTTTCATATATATATATATGTGTGTGTGAATGTTAAATTAAGATTAATATGTTATAATCTTGTTTAAGAAATTGATAAAGAATAAATTTTTAAAAAAAATCATAAAATAAAATTAAAAGTAGAAAAAAAGGTCAATGCACATGCATATATAATGGGTTGCAAATTAAGCAAGTAAATTAAAAATAAATAAGTATATAGTAATATTTTAAAAAAATTGTAAATATAATAAAATTGGTCAAATTCCATTATTAATAGATCTATCAACTACAGTTTTGCTATACATTCTTTAATTATTATTTCTAAAATGGCCATTTCATACAATTATCCTTTGACATTTTCTTCAGTCCAACCAACGCAAACCAATTGACCTAGTTTTTTTGGATTACGTTTTTTGAACACTCCTACAGTCGAGCTCACGCATCAAATAAAATTGAAAAATAATTCTTGTGAGTCAAAACTTCAGAAACTTTATACGTTTATTTTGTTCCGGCACGTTTAAGTTTAACATGTGCAACGCCTAATACCAATCAACAGAAAAGGCAACATTCTTGGATCAAAAACCATATTCGTGTGAAAATGAGCATTGAAGATGCTTACCAGTAGTTCTGAAGTTACTTGTTTCAGCTTCAAAATAACCTCTTTTGAGACTTCACCAACCGAGGTTTCAAAATCATATCGATCGACATTTCTTAGTTTGAGCCTCACAACTGGGTTTACATAAGACTTGACAACACTATGCCACATTCCAACCACTCTGAATCTATCGCCAGAGGAAGCTTTCCCCAGAGGCCATCTTAACCCATCCATCACATCTTGGTCTAAAACAGCAGAGTTTATAAGATCTAAAATGCCCTCCATCTCATCATCCTTGCATACAAAATTCGAAGAGATAGCCTCAATAATTTAAATGATTACTTCACATAAGTAAATAAAAATATATCTAAAGGAATAAACAATTCGATTCCAGTTCTCAATTTCTGATACTTGATTTCGTAAAGGTTTTAATCAATACAAGTCAACTTCTGGAGTCATCTATTCTTTACAATAATTATTTACCCAACTTATTGAACATAAAATTCAATGTTCAAAACTTTAATATTGTATGGTCACTTTTGCTTTACTGAAATAATAATTTAATCCTTAAACTTCATTGTAATGTAGTTTCTATTCTAATAAATCTAAAAGATTTACTTCATGTAATTAAAAATTTGTAACAATTTCACCCATACATGTAAAATATTGAAGGTTCAATGAAGTTTTTACAGATGTAATTTTCAAGATAGAAACCAAATCTCTGTAAATTTAAAATTATATGATCTAAATTGGTATACATGCAATACAAAGAATAAATTAGAGATTAAATTAGGATAAATAGAAGTACAAAGAATAAATTGTTATTTCGATGGATGTATGCAGTCCACATGATTATAAAATCCCAATTAAAGGAATGTTGAAAACTTCAAAGAAAAAGAAGTTATTGAAAATATTGAGACAGAGAAAACAAGATGGAAAAAAAAAACAAGATGGAAATGTTATTTTGTGCATCTCTTTTGAATGTTTTGATGAGCAGGCTTACTGTAAGCTTTTCTAATTTGATCTTCTTGGCGTATAGCAGCAGCCTCAAATCAATCTTCTGTTTCAGGCACGATATATCTGCAAAAAAATGACGCATTCGGTTGAGTTCAATCTACAGCATAAATTTAAAATTACAACTTGGACTACTGAAATATGTGGAGAGCTAGCTAGATGATAGAAAAGAAACAAAAGTTTGAGATTATTAGAATTTGGCAAAGAGGTACATTTGCAACAGATGGTGATAAATGGACACCTTACATCCGATAACTGAAAAAAGAATTAGCATCAAACAGTGAAAAAACTAAAACCAAAAAGTATCCAGAGTGTAATATTTTCAAGCACATTCCATACTCATCTGCAAGGCAAAACAGGTACCTTGACGTGATATATATCTTTTTCCTCTTTAAACTCAACCCCAATCAGTGGAATCACTTTTCCTATAATGTAATCCAAGTAAGTGTCTGAGAAATTTGTATAAAACGACCTCCTCAGTTGTCTCAATGTTGATTCAGTAGGCAGCTCAGTTTTCTCAATTACAGAATCCCTGCATGACAAAGTAACAACCAGTTTATAAACAACACCTTATAAGTTTAACTTCTTATTGTCCATGCCCATGAAAAGAGCTGCCAACCCATGGCTTCAAAAGTTCTTGAAATGGAAGATTTTATACAAGTAATATGTTACAAAAACAAATATCTTATGGGAACTTTTGTTAACATACAAGAAATTGCTTACCCATAAAATAGAACTTTTCCAATCCTAGCTACCAATTTCAGCTTCACATCAGCATCTTGATTCATTTCATTTTTTACCAGTTCAACAGAAGAAAGCAAGTCACGCAGTAGTTTTACTGCAATAGTTTCCCACGGTTCTGTTACACCTTCTTCCTCTA
Organism: Cucumis variabilis; assembly: GCA_037974545.1. Classification (NCBI taxonomy): domain Eukaryota; kingdom Viridiplantae; phylum Streptophyta; class Magnoliopsida; order Cucurbitales; family Cucurbitaceae; genus Cucumis; species Cucumis variabilis. The sequence continues at coordinate 13,210,173 of JBBPDI010000022.1, forward strand.
GTTTATTTCCTGTGTCCATGAAAGACAAATCACATGTTTCTTTTGATCTGTAACTTGTTTATTTATCAACAGAAAGCACCAATTTCATGCAACAAGCAGTAGAAAACTAAGGACATAGTTCTATTACCTTGAGATAAATTAGAGTTCATCAAAGCTAGAGGTCTTAAACCCCATCTTCGCTCAATGGACGGCACTGAGAACCGCTCAAGATGAAGACCAGAGGGAAACAGATTACCATCATCAAAACTACCAATGCTAAACCATTTATTCATAGGCTGGTCAGAAAAGATTATCTTTCCAATTCTGTCCCCTTTACGTCCAGATGGCTTCAAATCTTTTCGGATGAAACGAGGAGCAGAGGGCCTCAAATTCAATTTTATATTAAACAAAGGAGCAAGCAACTCTGCTGTTGGAGTTGGTTTGTCAATATCCCTTGGATAACGTTTGTGTGGAGGTATATAAGCCATACGACAAGATCTCAATGCAGAACCAAATTATCTTGGAATGAGAAACTTCTGGCAGTCTAGAAACCAAATTACAGAAAATATCCATATAAAATTAGACACAATATAAAACTATCAGCTCAAGAGTCCAATGGTACATTGATGGAGTACCCAAACAATATGTCGTCAGTTCAAACCCCATTAAAAGATAACATAATCAGTCCAGGAATATATATAAAAGATTGGATATGTTATAACCTGTTACTCCCTACCTTTGGTTCAGTGGTGACTTAACCCATACTAAAAAGCTTCTTAAATCTTAAACAGAGGTATTGACACTGACGAATAGGATTCTATATTTATATAAAATGGATTGATCAAATTAGCTCAAACAACCAGTGCTAACAACATAAATGAAAAACAAGAGTTAAGAGAAAGAACCCAACAAACAAAGAAAAAGCATCCTTAAATATAGCACATACACTTGTAAATTGCCTTTAGCTACAGTGAACTCATAAAGCCCACAAGGAAAAGCAATCAATTAATAGGAAAATTTGAGTGGGGAGAATGAAAAAGGCAAAAAGTAAAGGGACAGGAATTTGGAAAGGAAAAATAAGAGAAGTTTCAGTTGCTGGGAAGTGGACTGACTTCGATTGCAAGGAGATGGGAAAGCAAAATTTTTCGTAAGACACTTTACATATAGTGGAAGAAGGAAGAAAGGGAAATAAATTGCATTGATTGAGGAGTTGGCATTGGCTCTTAGACATTTGTGCTTGAGCATGATCATTGGTTAGAGGAGGGGCCATTAGAGGTAAAGAGATTGTATCAATGATCATCGGTTAGTGGAAAGGTCATGGGATATTTTGCATGGATAACTCAAAATTTTGAGAATTTTTTATATGAAATTTTTGTATAAAACCTTTCGTTGGATGACTTTTTGATGACATACTTTGTCCTCAGCCATCAATATTAGTTCAAACTCTTTCTCTTCACATTGTCTTAGCTCCATAATTATATATAATTATCTCTTGCTCCTTCCATTGGCTTTTGTGTACTATTTGCTTTTCTTTTTGCTTTGGTTGACTATCTTCTTCTCACTCTTGCGTCCATTGAAATTCACTCTTGCGCCCATTTGAATTCTTTCTCTTCCCTTGACAGGTTATCATCCATTAGATGTCAAACATAAATATCTAAGTGGTTCATTTACTGGATTAAAGTCTATGAATAACACCGAAATTGATTTTGATATGTAACATAACCATGCAATATTTAATTTATTGACTTGTACTTCTCGTATTATATGCATCATTGCACTATCTATTATGAATAAATTCTTATTGTTCATTTGGGTATCAACCAAGAAAAGAGAAATGTTTGTGTTCTTTAACAAAATTCATAAAAAAAAAAAAAAAAGAAGAAATAGCATATGGTGAGCCGCCCATAAGAAAAACTATAAAAGTATTTAGTAGATTATTTGACAAATATAAATTTAGTTTTATTTTTATTTAAATAAAGAAAAAATATCTTCCTTATCTCTATGAGTTAAAAGATCTTCTTTAAATATCTCATTTAAAGAAGATAAGAGATATTCCTTATATTTATGAATATTTTATGGTAAATAAATTCTTATTTCTTGGCTCTTTAAAAAACAGAAGTTCTGAACGTAAAATTTATTTTTCACAGTTGTGAAAAATATGTACGAAGGTAAATCGATTACCTTCTGCATTATGACAGATTATTGAAGATCGTCAAGGAATTTGACAGAGTATCTGTTAATAAGAAATATGAATGAAGGCTGAGATAATTGTACTGCGGTCAATGAATTTAGGGGGAGCCTGAATTCATTTTCGAGGTGATTCACATTTACAGTCAAGGAGAGCATGAGTTTATACGGTTAAGTTATGGTGATAACCTGTTAATGTAACTTTAGGGTTAAGTTACAAACTTTTGAATCTCAATAATATTTCTTATCTAACCAAAAAAGATCTCCAGATGTAGGTCGTATTTGTTGAACTGGATTATCAAAACTTTCTGTATTATCTGTCGTTTTGTTACTTGTCTTTTGTGTACTTTAGCTATATCTGCACTTAAATATTTTTGATATAGCTAAAGGTCATTTAACCTTTGTTATGTTAGCTATCCCTGAAGTTAATCACGTTAATCATAGCTGGAGGATATTATTTATCATCTCACCTGTTTTTCAGTATTTAGAGGAAAAAGTAGTAATTTAGTCCATTCGAAGTTTTTTATTTGCCCAAAGGGGTCTATTTACCAGAAAAATATGGCTGGCAAGAAAGTTTTCAAATTGTGATTGTGGTGGAAGTAAAAACTTTCCTCACCACGAGTCATCTTTGTCATTTAGGCGAGGCCGCGGGGTACAAGTAATTGCACTCGAGTGTGCACTATAAGAATAAACATTTTTGTTGATGCCCAAAAGCATTGGTGGAGACGCGGAAAAGTGTCGACAGTTTATACATCGACATGATGAAATCTGTCGCCAGTGTTTTCTGGAGACGCTCTACCAATGCCCAATACATATCGTTGAAGTATAAACATTTCTGTCGATGCTTACTAATACGCCGTCGACAATTCGTATCTGTCGACAACGTCATATAGACGACGACCAAGCGTATGTATATGTCAACCCTGTAATACTAAGCGTTGATAGATAGTCGAAAACCAATATATAATATACTATGATATCTCAATGACACCATTGGAATATAATGTATACGCAAACGATATATCCTTACGATTTTAGGTCGTCGGGAGATTTTTAGTTTATTGATTTTTTGACTTTCTTTAGTATAATTAACCTAATATATTTATCGAGCAAAAACATGAAAAAACAACTAATATTTGTAATCATTATTTGAATGGTTCATTCCGTGATTGTCATTTCAAAATAGCCATAACACATGATATTGAAATCATAAATATTGAGCACTTCCTATATATATAAAGAAATTCCATAATGCATGGCAATTTCATAATGTCATCCCACATCGTCTCTTCAAAAGAAAAATACATAACATTCACTTAACTCCTAAACATCGAGAGTTTTTTAAAAGTACATAATCGTAGTTTCACTTGATACTGCGGCTTGCTTGTGACACTATTTAACTTCAAACGCCTCTTGTCAACTCCAATATAACCTAAAATAACGTTAATTTGAGCTTAATTAGCACTATGATTAACAAAATCAATCAATTATCTTTAAATCATGTCAAAACTTCAACGCAAAAGAAAGAATAAAAACCAAATAGCCCCCTCCCATACTTAAACTTCAAACAAAACTAAAGGAAGGGTGTTATAAGTCCTTAAACACCACTTTTGACACACTTAATGTAATGACTCAACTTTTTAAACTTCAAACAAAACTAAAGGAAGGATGTTATAAGTCCTTAAACACCACTTTGACACACTTAATGTAATGACCCAACTTTTTATAAGTGAAGTTATTACGTTAAAGATAAATAACTATTTTGATAATTTTTTTAAAAGAGAAAAACTAAATTTTTATTAAAAATACCATGAAAACATATTGCAGCTATTTTTACAAATTTTAAAGATAATAAAAATAAATAGATAAAAATGTTTAAGCTCAAAACAATGAAAAGTGGAAGCAGAACTATGTCTCCATATGGCATGTCACGTATCCTTCCTGTCGCTCGTCAGATTTCTTATATTTTTACCTTTGTCTGAAATGTTAAACATAGAAAATGATGAGTATAAACATATACTCAGTAAGGGACCCATTACTAGTCCCACTAGGTGTCTGTTAATTTTCTATTAGGATTTCATAAGGATGTACCTCAAAACTATCGTGCTCCAAACACACGCTATCCAGTGATCCTATAGGAACACATATGGGATTTCAGTGAACCCGAAAGAAACACCTAAGAGAGTTAGGCTGTAAGTGACCCCATCGGACCATTCATAAAACTTAACATAGTAGGCTAGTGATCCCGTCGAACTCACATCAGTCATAAAAAGAAACATATCATGACAAGCTAGTGGTTTGTCGAACTCACAACAATCATAACATAACATGACAAGCTAGTGGTTCCATTGAACTCACATCAGACATGAAAAGAAACATATCATGACAGGCTAGTAGTTTTGTCGAACTCACAACAGTCATAACATTACATGACAGGATAGTAAGTCCCATCAAACTCACATCAGTCATAAAAAGAAACATATCATGACAAGTTAGTGGTCTCGTCAAACTCATTAGTCATAACATAACATGATAGGCTAGTGAGTCCTGTCAAACTCACATTAGTCATAAAAAGATGGTGATTTCGAGGGACACCCATATAGGTACAACCCTAATAGACAAAGGTAATAGAACACTCGTTCATAGCATAGCATGTAGCATATCATAAACATCATAAATCTGACATGAACATCAATCATAACGTCCTTATCATGTGATTAATATTTCATCCATCATAACATAGTCATAAACATATCAACCATATCGATCATAACATATTAGTCATTAATATCAGTCTCCATATCATTCATCAGTCATAACATATTAGTCATCAATATCAGTCTCCATATCATTCATTAATATTAGTCACATTATGCATCTTAGCTACATCAATGCATAATGGAAAATACATGCAAGCTCTTAAAATTTAATTTGAATATCATGTAGTAGAATCTCTTACCTGATATTAGCTAAAAGTATCCATTTTGCTGACAGTAAAATTTTCTAATTAATTCAATCCTAATAAAAGAAATTTCAGTATCTTGGAAAATTTCGTCATTTAAATCTTCAGATTTGTCAAATGAACTTTCCAAAGACATGCCCCTAAAATTAATTTCAAGATGAAGAACCTTTTTTTTTTTCCTTTTCTTTCTCTTTTCAATTTAAGCATTTCAATGTTATTTATAAACCCAAATAATAAAAATGATATCTATCATTATTATTTCCTTTTCCTTTTAGGATATATATATATTATACCAATATATACATATATTTTTATTCTCAATAAATTTCTTAAAAGCACAAAATCTTGTGCAATTATAACCATAAAATAATAATAAAATAAACATATATATTTATTTAAATCATTATTCTCTCTTCAAATTAAATATATCATATTTTTTCGTCTAATCAAATCAACTATCTCTTTCCTCGTGGATTATCTTATTTTTCATAAACAATGATAATTATATTCCATTGTATTATAAACTTTACTTTTTCAACTAAATAAAATTCTCCTTCTCTTTCCTTAATTAAATATTTCATCAAATCAACTTTTATCTTCCCAAAATAATTAGGGGTACTTGCATATATGGCAAAATGATTATACAAAATTTGGCCCATAGCACACACTTTTTGTTTTTGCAAATATAGCAAAATGGAAGCCCAGCCTACATTTTAAACCTACGAAATTACAAAAATACCCTTCGTCTTCCTCACGCATTTCTTTTTTTTTTTTTTTTGATATTTTGTTGATACACTCAATCAGTTAAATACACTTGTTAAATTGTTGATACACTTGATATTTTGTTGATATACTTAATTGGTTAAATACACTTAATGCACTAAGCATGATACGCTTGTTATGGTTTGATG
>JBBPDI010000022.1:13216311-13228958 GCA_037974545.1 Cucumis variabilis
AAATGTTGTTAAATTTTACAGTTATCCACTTAAAATGAGTATATAATGTTTTATAATGATGCAGGTGGAAGAAGCAGGAAAAAGATTAAACAAATGGGAAGATGAGAAGAACCAAATTGTTTTAAAGGAGTGACTCTTTTAATTCATTTCATTGCAAATACAAATTTATGGAACGTAAATTCAACTTCTCATTAGTTGATTAAACTTCGGTCTATTGTTTATGGAGATTCTGTATACCTATTCCAGAAGATATCTAGTTTAGTCTTTTGGCTTTTCTTGATCGTTTGTAAAAGATGTTATGAATTTGATTGGTTCTCCATGTCGAAATTATTTTAGAAGTTAAATTAAAAATAAATTTTTTAAAAAACATTTTTCAAAAGTTAATTCTAAATAAGTCAAAAGGTTGTAAATGGATTGGATTTTTTTGGATCGATCAAATTGACAACCTAAATAACTAAATAAGATCTTCAACTCAACCCAAGCCTTAAAATTTATATTTAGTTGGGTTATCAGTTATTTGTTTTTTTTTTAATTATATTATTATTAATATACTTAAATTTGTCTACAACATATTGAATTTTTCAAAATGTAATTTGAACTCTAATCCAATCTAAAATAAAAACTAATCTAATTCAATTTTTACAATTTGGATTAAGTAGTTGAAGTTTGTTTAAATCACACATAAAAATAAGAGGCAGAAGCATTAAATTTGTAAATATATATTTTGTACTCTATCAACAATCTTAGAAATATGATTTAATGCAGCTTCATCTTGGTTTTGTACTTGTATCAACAATATGAGAAACACCATTTAATGCAAGCTTCATCTTGGTTTATGAAAAGAAATTAAGATGCACTTGTTTCTTTCTTATTTTAGAAAAAGAAAAAGATAATGCTTCTGTCTCATAATAATTACAGGTAATAACAGATATAATAATTAAATTTAAAATAATTAAGTATGAAAAATTGAAAGTAGTAAATACCTTATAGTTAGATCAATAGCAAGTAACTATGCGTATAACTAGAGCAAATAATGCACACAGAGACAGACTAACTTTGGTAACCCAGTTCGGCCAATCTGCCTACATTTGGGGAGCATTCTAGCTCAGGTGAGGAATTTCATTCATGATTATAAACAGACAACTCATTGTATACAATACACGTGAATTCAAACAATTCAACTAAGTAAGTTGCAAACTCCCCCTGGACAGTATATAATCATTATGAAGATTGTTTCCAATATTCCCTGATGAATAGAGTTGTCATTCCAACTCTTATAATCTTCCCACAGACACGTTTCTTAGACCAGCATCGACTCATCCTGGATCGATGCATTAACTCTTGGTCTTCATGTCACTAGAATCTCCTCATTGTTGACCACATAGTCACATGCTAAATGTATGACGAACAGTGACAGAACAATCACCAGTAGTTAATCAGATTCATTCACCTGCTGTAGCTGTTTGAGAACGCTATTGGATAGTTGTGCAAAATCGCCAGCCACCTTACTATTTTCTTTGATGGCCTTATATAATATCCACAACTTTTCCATATCTTTTTGTTACATCAAAACCTACTTCCACAAAGTAAGAAATAAGATCTATGAAGATTCCTTTTAAATAGCAATATCCAAAAAGATTTATTATTTAATTTTGCCAAAAGATCCTAACATTATCTATGGAATGTGCAAATGGGTTTGTTCTCTATATTTACGACTATTTTTTAGATTTGAACTTCCAAGAAAAGTTCGATGATTATTTCTCTTACCAAATTACATTTATATTCAACATTCATATTTATTGTGCCAGTTTCTTTTTTTCTATCAGGTTTACTTTATTTAAGGAAATTTATGTTGTCAGTTACTTTCCAATATCGAAGCCCCCTTCTCTCCCACTTTTCTATCTTACTTCACACCTTAGAACAACACACTATTCTTATCTTCTTAACTCGAAATGGCAAATTGTTGGAGAGGGGAAAGGTTCTTTCATTTTGGAAACCCCTGGAATCTAGTGGAGACGAGGTAGGGCTTGTATCTCAGAGGATTAAAACACATGACTACTAACCACCATGTCTAGGATTTGAATACCTTGCCCACAACCAACCAAAACGGGAGGACTTTTCCCTTTAGGATAGAAAAATCATGATCAGGATAGCAAATAACCCAAAGAGCTATGAAACTTGGGTGTGTTGGTCAATCTTTTAATTTTTTTCTTTTCCAACCAAGGGTTGAGGGAAAATCAAGTTCCATTGTAAATTAAATATAATAATGTATACCCAACCAAAATTAACATATTTTTTTGTTTCACACCTAGTAATTCTTCCTCAGCCAAGCCTAGGTTGAATAGCAAAGCAGTACAAGTATTGCTATAGTATGGCAAAAATGTGTTCTCATTAATATGTTTTGTTTGCTCACAGTAATTGTGACCACCAAAGAGAATCAATGACTGCATTCAAAGATGCACCGTTAAAAATGCACTTGCTAGTACTAAAACATCTAAGAATATATTCTTAATAGGCTAGTTGAATTAAATAAACGAAGATTGTAGAACAAAGTATTATCCCAATTATACATCGAGGTATTGGTAGTGTTTCTCACATATCTAAAAATAGAATTTGATACAATGCGATAATGCAATAGAAAAAAAACATTCTTGTGCCCCTATTAAAAAAAGTTTGAATATGCCCACTTATTAAGCCCATATACCTAGAAAAGCTAAATGGGATGAATCAAAATGAAAATTTTCCCATAAAATTTTAATATTCAATTAACTTTCTGAAAAGTCAGATACTTTACAAAATGGAGAACACATATTTCTCAACAAGACTTACATATATGGTATAGAGTTAACCATTCTAACAAGCAAAAATCAGTATTCAAACCACAACGGAGGAAGCTTGGCCTTGCTTCAAAGTAACTGCACTCAGCCTAAAAACTACATCATACTGAAACAATAGGGGATCAACAAGATGCATAACATACAAAGTGGTTCCAAATCAACTTCAGGGTGTCATTAAACGTATTCGAGATGACATCATATTGAGCTTTCTCTCTCTACAATAAAAAAGAAAAAGAAAGACATGATGAAAACAGTAAACATGCATTATTTCATCTTTCACATAAACGTTAGGAAATAATCAAATTCAAACATTTCTTTGGAAGAAAAATAAAAAAGCTAACACAGTCTGTAGGGGCGTTAGGTTGGGTTATTCAAGCACTTATTAGACGCACCCATTTATTTGGATGGTATATTTCTCCAACCCAAATAACTCTTATTGAATTATTTTATTTAATTATTTTCATATATATATATATATATATATATATATATATATAAATGTTAAATTAAAATTAATAAATCAATCTTAATTTAACATTATTGATAATCTTGTTTAAGAAATTGATAAAGAATAAATTATAAAATAAATCATAAAATAAAATTAAACGTAGAAAAAAGGTCAATGCATATGGCATATATAATGGTAACAACACTTGAAAAACGTACTTTTTAAAAAGATAGTTGCAAATTTACCAATTAAATTCAAAATAAATAAGTAAACAACATTTTTAAAAAATTACAAATATAGCAAAATTTGTCTGGTTCGTCCATTACTGATAGACCATATGAATCTATCATTGATACAAGTCTATCAACTATAGTTTAGCTATACATTCTTTAATTATTATTTCTAAAATGGCCATTACATACAATCATCCTTCCTCATTTTCTTCGGTCAACCAACCCAAACCAATTGACTAAGTTTTTTTGGATCACGTTTTTTGAACACTTCTACAGTCGAGCTCAGGCATCAAATAAAATCAAAAAATAATTCTTGTGAGTCAAAACTTCAGAAACTTTATATGTTTATTTTGCTCCGGCACGTTTAAGTTTAACACATGCAACGCCTAATACCAATCAACAGAAAAGGCAACATTCTTGGATCAAAAACCATATTCGTGTGAAAATGAATATTGAAGATGCTTACCAGTAGTTCTGAAGTTACTTGTTTCAGCTTCAAAATAACCTCTTTTGAGTCTTCACCAACTGAGGTTTCAAAATCATATCGATCGGCATTTTTTAGTTTGAGCCTCACAACTGGGTTTACATAAGACTTGACAACAGTATGCCACACTCCAACCACTCTGAATCTAGGGCCAGAGGAAGCTTTCCCCAGAGGCCATCTTAAGCCATCCATCACATCTTGGTCTAAAACAGCAGAGTTTATAAGATCTAAAATGCCCTCCATCTCATCATCCTAGCATACAAAATTAAAGGAGATAGCCTCAATAATTTAAATGATTACTTCACCTAAGTAAATAAAAGTATATCTAAAGGCATAAACAATTCGTTTCCAGTTCTTAATTTCTGATACTTGATTTCGTAAAGGTTTTAATCAATACAAGTTAACTTCTGGAGTCATTTATTCTTTACAATAATTATTTACCCAACTTATTGAACAGACAATTCAATGTTCAAAACAAAAATATTGTATGGTCACTTTTGCTTTACTGAAATAACAATTTAATCCTTATACTTCATTGTATAACAATGTAATTTCTATTCTAATAAATCTATAAGATTTACTTCATGTAATTAAAAATTTGTAACAATTTCGCGCATACATGTAAAATATTGAATAGAAAGAATAAATTGTTATTTCAATGGATGTATACAGTCCACATGATTATAAAATCCCAATTAAAGGAATGTTGAAAACATCAAAGAAAAAGAAGTTGAAAATATGGAGACAGAGAAAACAAATGGAAAAAAAAAACTCTATTCGTTATATGGACAAACAAGATGGAAATGTTATTTTGTGCATCTCTTTTGAATGTTTTGATGAGCAGGCTTACTGCAAGCTTTTCTAATCTGATCTTCTTGGCGTATAACAGCAACCTCAAATCAATCTTTTGTTTCAGACACGATATATCTGCAAAAAAATGGCGCTTTCGATTGAGTTCAACCTACAACATAAATTAAAAATTACAACTTGGAGTAATTAAATATGTGGAGAGCTAGCTAGATGATAGAAAAGAAACAAAAGTTTAGGTAGTACCTTACAAAGTTTGAGATTATTAGAATCTGGCAAAGCGGTACATTTGCAACATATGGTAATAAATTGACACCTTACATCCAATAACTGAAAATAGAATTAGCATCAAACAGTGAAAAAACTAAAACAAAATAGTATCCAGAGTGTAATATTTCCAAGCACATTCCATACTCATCTGCAAGGCAAAACAAGTACCTTGATGTGATATATATCTTTTTCCTCTTTAAACTCAACCCTAATCAGTGGAATCACTTTTCCGGTAATGTAATCCAAGTAAGTGTCTGAGACATTTGTATAAAATGACCTATTCAGTTGTCTCAATGTCGATTCAGTAGGCAGCTCAGTTTTGTCAATTACAGAATCCCTGCATGACAAAGTAACAACCAGTTTATAAACAACACCTTATAAGTTTTACTTCTTATTGTCCATGCCCATGAAAAGAGCTGCCAACCCATGGCTTCAAAAGTTTTTGAAATGGAAGATTTTATACAAGTACTATGTTACAAAAACAAATATCTTATGGAAACTTTTGTTAACATACAAGAAATTGCTCACCCATAAAATAGAACTTTGCCAATCCTAGCTACCAATTTCGGCTTCACATCAGCATCTTGATTCATTTCATTTTTTACCAGTTCAACAGACGAAAGCAAGTCAGGCAGTAGTTTTACTGCAATAGTTTCCCACGGTTCTGTTACACCTTCCTCTTGTCTATTTCCTGTGTCCATGACCGACAAATCACATGTTTCTTTAGATCAGTAACTTGTTCATTTATCAACAGAAAGCACCAATTTCAAGCAACAAGCAGTAGAAAACTAAGGACATAGTTCTATTACCTTGAGATAAATTAGAGTTCATCAAAGCTAGAGGTCTTAAACCCCATCTTTGCTCAATGGACGACACAATATAAACCTATCAGCTCAAGAGTCCAATGGTACATTGATGGAGTACCCAAACAATACGTCTTCAGTTCAAACCCCATTAAAAGCTAACATAATCAGTCCAGGAATATATATAAAAGATTAGATATGTTATAACCTGTTACTCCCTACCTTTGGTTCAGTGGTGGTTTAACCCATACTAAAAAGCTTCTTAAATCTTAAACAAAGGTATTGACACTGACGAATAGGATTCTATATTTATACAAAATGGATTGATCAAATTAGCTCAAACAACCAGTTCTAACAACATAAATAAAAAACAAAAGTTAAGAGAAAGAACCCAACAAACAAAGAAAAAACATCCTTAAATATAGCACATACACTTGTAAATTGCCTTTAGCTACAATGAACTCATAAAGCCCACAAGGGAAAGCAATCAATTTGTAGGAAAATTTGAGTGGGGAGAATGAAAAAGGCAGAAAGTAAAGGGACAGGAATTTGGAAAGGAAAAATAAGAGAAGTTTCCTTTGCTGGGAAGTGGACTGGCTTCGATTGCAAGGAGATGGGAATGAAAAGTTCTCCGTAAGACACTTAACATATAGTGGAAGAAGGAAGAAAGGGAAATAAATTGCATTGATTGAGGAATTGGCATTGGCACTTAGACATTTGTGCTTGAGCATGATTATCGGTTAGAAGAAGGGCTATTAGAGGTAAAGAGATTTTTATCAAATGATCATCGGTTAGTGGAAAGATCATAGGACATTTTGCATGGATAACTCAAAATTTTGAGAATTTTTTATATGAAAACCTTTGGTTGGATGACTTTTTGTGACATCATTTGTCCTCAGACATCAATATTAGTTCAAACTCTTTCTCTTCACATTGTCTTAGCTCCATAATTATATATAATAAGTATCTCTTGCTCTTCCATTCGCTTTTGTGTACTATTTTGCTTTTCTTTTTGCTCTGGTTGACTATCTTCTTCTCACTCTTGCGCCCATTGAAATTCACTCTTGCGCCCATTGAAATTCACTCTTCCCTTGACAGGTTATCATCCATTAGATGCCAAACATAAATATCTAAATGGTTCATTTACTGGATTAAAGTCTACGAATAACACCGAAATTGATTTTGATATATAACATAACCATGCAATATTTAATTTATTGACTTGTACTTCTCGTATTATATGCATCATTGCACTATCTATTATGAATAAATTCTTATTGTTCATTTGGGTATCAACCAAGAAAAAAGAAATGTTTGTGTTATTTCACAAATATGAAATTAGTTTTATTTTTATTTAAAAAAAAATATCTTCATGATCATTTATAAATAAGTTAAAAGATCTTCTTTAAATATCTCATTTAAAGAAGAAGATAAAATATATTTTTTGTATTTAGGAATATTTTACCTTAAAAAATTTCTAATTTCTTAGCTCTTTAAAAAGCAGAAGTTCTGAACGTAAAATTTATTCTTCACAGCTGCTGTTCAAAAGTTTATATTTTTTTTGTGAAGAATCTGTACAAAAGTAAATCGATTACATTTGCATTATGACAGATTATTTATGATCGTCAAAAGATTAGACAGAGTATCAGTTGATAAGAAATATGAATGAAAGCTAAGATAATTGTACTGCCGTCAATGAATTTAGGGGGAGCATGAATTCTTTTCGAGGAGATTCAAGTTTACTGTTAGGGGGAGCCTGAGTTTATATGGTTAAGTTATGGTGATAACTTGTTAATGTAACTTTAGGGTTAAGTTACAAACTTTTGAATCACAATAATATTTCTTATCGGACCAAAGAAGCTCTCAGTTGTAGGTCGTATTTGTCGAATTGAGTTATCAAAGCTTTTTGTATTATCTGTCGTTTTGTTACTTTTGTTACTTGTCTTCTGTGTACTCTAGCTATATCTACAGTTAAATACTTTTGATATAGCTAAATGTCATCACTACAAGAAACCGGCACTTTCCCGACGCAGTAATGCACGTCAAAAAAGAGAGCGTCTATAGAACATCAGAATTTCCAATTCATGTATGTCTATGTTGGGGGTCGGGCTTTCCCCCGATTCATATAGGTCGACGTTGGGAAATGTTGATAATTAAATCATGCCATTTGGCTTCCGTCGACACATTACTGTGGACCTCAGGATTTCCTGGGGAATTTTTGACACCGTGAATCAGACGTCAAAAATTCCCTCCAAGTTTTAGACGTCGTCCATACAATGTCGGGAATTAGACGAGGAATTTTTGATGCCTACAAAGATGCATCGGAAGAAGGCCTGATCCATTAATTGTACGATTAGCCTTCCTCCGACATGTGTCAGGTACGTCGAGAATTGCTCGTCTAATTCCCAACGTTGTGTATACAACGTCAGAAATTCAGAGAAAATTGCCAACGTCTGATTCACGACGTTGGAAATTCCCAATGGAATCCCGACGTTTTTGTTGTGCATCGGGAATTTCCTGTTCTTTTTAATCCCCCTTCACAGAACACAACTACACCCGAGAAGAAAAAGAAAATGAGAGAGGGAGAGGATATCATGAGGAAGATCCAAGAAGAAGAAGGAGTTGTCGTCGTTGTCGTCCCCATTGTCGTTGTCGTCGTCAATACATATCGATCGGTATATATAATTTGATGTAGTTTTTGTTTTATTTATATTACAAATTAAGATTTTGAATATGATGGCTTGAATTAGGAAATTGTGAATTACAAATTAGATTTTGGAATGATGGTTTGGTTTAGAATTTAGAGTTTATGTGTTTGATAATGTAATTGTATGTTTGTATGTAATTTTAGATAATTTTGGGTAATTTATGTAATTTTGTATAATTTATGGTAATTTATGGTAATTTATAATAATTTAGGGGAATTTATGTAATTTAAAATAATTTAGGGGAATTTAGGTAATTTATAATAACTTAGGGGAATTTATGTAATTTAAAATAATTTATGTAATTTATAATAATTTATGTAATTTAGGTATTTTGTATTCATTACATAGAAGAGAAACGCGAGATACATTGATATATCTTGAACCATGTATATGAAATTGTGAAGTACCTTAAGTACGTACTTTTAACTTTATACTTCACTAGCGCTTTACGTTTTGTTAAGTTATATAGTTATCACAAATACTCACAACTATGAACTTTAGGAAACACTTCTGGTTGATAAGTTGTCAGGTAAACAACTCTTTCGGCCTATTCAAATGACATCAATGGACATTCTTGATTGGTTCAGAGATCAGATATGTATATTATATAAATTCATTTGGAATTTATCTAGGCTTATTTCAGACTTTATATTCATTAGCAAAACAATTTCAGGTCATCGAAACGTGTGTAAGAGAGGCTTTTTGATGATTTATTCTTACTTGCGATGGGACTTTCACTTGACGTTCGATCGTACAATAGATACACTGTGGGTAAGGTACGATTTCACACGATAGATCATGATTTCTGATGCACAACACAAAATAATGGTGTCATGGTTGAAAACAGTGCCAGTGGAAGCTCCGAGAATAATTTTTATGGTGTATTAGATAAAGTTCTTTTCGTTTAATATCTGATGGGACGTCATGATTGACTATTTAATTATAGGTGGTTTGACACGAACAAGAACAAAAATCATAGGACACACATCAAATTAGGGTACAAATCAATCAACACGTCTCGTTTTTTATTTTCTGAGAAACCAGTCATTCTCGCAATCCAGACACATTGAGTCTTTTACATCGACGATCCAAAAAATGGTGCCAATTGGATGGTTTTTCAAGTGATCCAAAACAAATGTATATTGAACATGTCTAAAGTGGATGATGTTGAGGATCAACAACTAAATGTACTCGAAATCATTGTCGGACATCTTATGAATTATCACATTGAGGATGACACACTGTGCAGACCGATTGTGCATCATGTGGTTGATGACTTCATAAACGATGATGATGAATAATTATTTGTTCAAAGCGAACCAAATGCTGGCGAATAATATTAATGACTAATCGCGTATTCACATATATTTCATTTTTTATATATTCAATTTCAAGTACTCTCATATGTTTAACTAATTTTGGTTTATATGTCCTCAGGTACTACTATGTATAATTTCCTTGTCGGTTTCGATGAGAGTGATTGTCTTTTTTATTTTAACATCGAGGAGTTTGATAACGTAGAACACACATCATCGGTGGGTGACACTGTTGGAATTTATGTTCTAAAACTCGTAGATTTTAAACATAATCCATTGATCGTTATCAATAAAGTGTGATTATTGTAATTTCAATAAATGTTATTTATTATATTATCAGTTTTGTTTTAATAACCCAAATCCAATAAACTAATATCCTAAGTTGTTTGATGAGTCTTGAACATTATGTAGAGACATACAGAGATCAATGTTCGAGATCAACTTAAAGGATCTATAGTATATGGATAATGCTAAGTATCTTATCATGGTAACACTATAGATACGACTCACTTTATATTTGATACAAACACAATGATCCAACGCGTTCGTGTAGGTGACATGCGTGAGGGTATCCTATGCAGTGAGTTTGCATAAGATTGAACCACGAAATTGTAACCACTAGATGTAACTTTGTTAACTAGTTAGGTTTATATTTCATTAAGATTACCTAGATAACTTAGTCTTAATCCTGATTGTATTATGAACTCCTGTTCATGAGGGATTGTCCTTTGATTTGTACGGGTGAGAGTGGTCAGATTATCGACTCAATATGCTTATCATTTTGAGGACAAGACCGAGAAGGAGAGCTGGAACATAATTACACAATATGGAATTCACTCATTCCCTACTTTAGGGTAAGTAGATGAGTGTTCCTTAAAATGGTGTCTCTGGGACTTGAAAAAATGACCATACCCTCTCTATGGCACGAAAGGGGTTTTTGTTTATTGGTTGGACTATAAACAGGTTGTTCATTAGAGGAGCACTGTTATTTAAAGACTAGAGGTAACTAAGAGGTAAAACAATAATTTGACCTAGCTGGTGTTACGAACACTCGTGAAAACTAACTTATTGTTATACGTCTATATCCGTGGATATAGAAATATATCTACCGTGAGAAGAGTTTAGCTATGAGTCTTTAATGGAGTGTATACATAGTTAATGAATATTGATTAATGTGGTTAATGAGTTTAGTCAATTAAAGTTTATATATTTTAATCAAACTTTATTAAATAAATTTAATTTTGGATATGATTCAAAATTAATGTGAATTTGACTCATATTAAAATTATTGGTTATGAGAGAAATTTGTATTTGAATATAATTGAAATTTAATTTAAGTTAAATATAAGTTATTTAATTTACTATTAATTAATTGGAGAATTAATTAATAGTTTGGTTTAATTTAATTTAATTTAATTAATTTAAAACTATAAGATATTGGAGAGATATCCATTAAATATGATTTAAATGAAATATTAATTAAATATGATTTAATTAATTTTTAATTGATTAATTAAGTAATTAGTATATTTGAAATTTCTATTAATTTAATATTATTTTCTTCTACTCCCTCAAGAAAAGGAAGTTCAAAAAATGCAGAAGAAAAAACAGTTTTTCTGAATTAATCAAGCCAATGTTTGTGCTATCAGCAAAAATAGTTTCTCTCAAATCTTTTTCATCCTAATTGGTTCCCAAAACCAATCTCATCCCAAAGGATATGAAGGTCACAGGTGGGGTTCCAATTTGAAGTTTTAGTAGATTCAGAGGCGTCAAACTAAGTAAGTTTTTATTTCTCTTATCTATAATTAGAAAGCATGTTTAGCGTTTAAGTTATAATAAGAAAATTAGTTTTATATTATTTTGCCAATGTATTGGTATTTTGGAATTCCCAAATTAAATTGAGGAATGGTTGTGTAAAATCTTTCGTTGCCTATGGTTTTTTATCCCTTCAGACACATCAAGTTCGACATCGTTACATAAACAATTAATTGCATAAGCCTAAAGTTTTGTTTATGAAATTACTCTGTTTTCGTAGATAGCTCCTAACCTATTGCTTGCATTTCTAGGAGACAGAAGTACCCGAGTAACCTGGAGTTGGAACGATATGTTGCACAACATGGAAAGATCCCCATATCGATCGCTCTAGGAAAGGATAAGTCGATCTCGCCACACGCCGTTCGTTTAAGCTTTACCATTGGCGTGATAACGGGATACTTTTCTAGTTCACTTTCTTAAGTGGACTGACATTACACCATAGTACATTGAGTTTGTAAAGGGTGCTTCACAGATAAGTTATCTATTTATATATAGAGAGTCCTAATATGTGTGTACTTTTCTTTTGTAGCAATGATTCGTGTTGGGTTTCACAGATCCAGTACTTACTTGGTTCATTGAGCATCAAATGCTCACCACCTGGAAGGTGTTTAGAGGGTAGAACCATCACCATTTTAAGAAGTTCAATGATCTTGAACAAGCACATGCCAACCCACCCCCCAAATTGAGGAATCATGCGGTAGATTGACACTTCCTATGCGACCACTACCTTACTCGACAATTTTAGGTGATTTAGAAATTTTATTCTCAAACGGTAGTTCATTTTTTTATATGTAATATTTTGATTGTTTTCATGTAGGAGCAATCAACGATGAACAGGGTTGCTAAAGTGGAGCAACCCTACAACTACAGTAGTGACACCAAGTTGTCTCTACAACGAGCACACGAGCTCACTAAAAAACAGAGTA
>JBBPDI010000022.1:13239387-13251386 GCA_037974545.1 Cucumis variabilis
TAATTTTTGAAATTACAAATTTGTTACACTCCAAATTCTCAAACAATCATTTAAACCTTCCAATTTCCTTTTATCTCCTTGATTTTCCTATACCAAATTGGGTCCCACAACCCGGTTCTTTGTCCCGAGAATAGTAGGTAAATTCTAGTGGTTGTCCCAGTTTTTGCACGTGAAAGACATCAAAGGTATGTTATTTCCTAATCCCTAATTGTTTGTTTAGGGTTGCATGTTAACTAGAAGTATTTAGAGTATAATTCCGTTCTTAGTTTTCGCTGCGCATGTCTTTGATTTCCAACACGAATACATGGAATTGATATTAAATCTTAGCTAAAGTCTTAAATCTTCAGCTAGACGGTATAAAATAACTATACAATATGTAAATGTGTGTTTAAGATAAGTCTACTATCTACACTAGGGATTCTGTAAAAGGTGGTTAGGATTAAGGATGTAAAAATATGTGTTGAACCCAAATAACCCGGACTATCCAACCCATATTATAAGGATTAGGTTGGGTTAGGTTAAGAAAATTAGATTTTTTTTGGGTTGGGTTGGGTCTTGGGTTGGAGGGTTGAAAATTCGGTTCAACCCAACCCAATCTGAATTAATATATATATATATATATATATATATATATTATTTAATAAAAACAAATTAGGTATATAAACTTTGAATTTATTGTATGAAATTTTGAATTATGTATGTTTGAAATTTAAATGTAACAATTTTGAATTTTTATAACTATTAAAAACTAGAAAAAAAAAACTATAAAATTCGACAATCCAACCCAACCCAACCTATATTTTACGGGTTGGGTTGAGTTAGGCTAGAAACTGAATTCAGGTTATTCAAGTTGCTAACCCAAATAACACGGAAATATGGGTTGGGTTGGGTTAGGTTGAGAATGTCTTCCAACCCAACCCGATTTCACCCCTAGTTAGGATGGTCGAAAGATGGGAATGTGTACCAACTTTTGTTGAGAAGATATGAAGGACAATCTTCACATTACAAGTGGTTAAATTACGTGATAAGCACTAATGCGATAGAGATCTATTAATTAGCTTCTGATTAAGGCGAGCACCTAAGCTTTCAATGCCTTAAATGCCATATTTTCTTGCCTTTCAGGATGCAAATGACAAAGCTACATTAAGCGAGATCTATTTAGCAGTTATTGCTTATAAGATTTATAATATTTCTATTTTAAGGGTGACAACCTCTCAGCGCCAAGTACCCACAATTGTTCTTCTTTCAGAATACAAGTGATGAAAGTTTAATTGCCAAGGTGCCCAAACTCCTCAATGCGTGCATTAGCCATTTCCTTGCTACTTACTTTCTCGAGTAGCTGGAGACAAGCACAGGCCAAGCGATGGATTACAGCTCAGCTAACGCGACAAACCTTATAAGTTAAACTACTTATAAAGAACTTATTACAAACCTAAATGATAACTTGTAGAAATATAAGTTATTGTAGCTTTTTATGTAAAATAATGAAGTCTAAACACATAAGAATAAAAGAAAACAAAGGAAAAAGTAGACGATTTGACGAACTTATGAACAACATAACATGAAAGAGCCTATCCTTGTTTTACTACATTTTTGTGCATTTATCACAAGATTTCTAGGAAAAAGAAGTGATGCTTGGTAAAATAACGTCTATGCAAGAAGATGCATTCAACTAAGACGGTTCAACAAAGAAGCAGACTAGGCATTTAAGGCACTATCAAACAAAATTGGTTGGCACAGAAGTTTAAGAAAGGACAGAAGAAAAGTCTAAGCTGTATTGATGCAACTTTTTAGAGCATTAATGGCGTGTGGCCTCTTTTCAACACCAACTATCGCCTATAAATGAAGCCTTTCACTTCAGAACAAGGTGTGCATATTTTGGCCAGAGAGCAAGCTCTAACATCGTCCATCCTCTCTTTTCCTAAGTTTATAGGTGAGTCCATAACAAAAGAGAGAGAGTTCTCCCCCTTCATTTTCCCCCTCATCAATAGACAAAAATCAGAGCCAAAGAGGATGAGTAATCATACACTGAGGCGTAGTTCTTTATTTTATCTTCCATTTTGTTTTTATATTATACTGTGTTGAAATATGTACTCCATGACCGAAAGCCGTAAAGTTATTTTATTCAATACATTGCTCTTTTTTATTTCATTTTCGTATTCTTGTTTCTTGCCTTCTTTTATCTGTTTAATTAATTTTGTTAGTAAAATAAAATGTGGTTTAATGCTTAGAGAATCATGATATTTGTATTTCAAGTTTTGCGGAGTTAAGTGTGGATGTAAAAAATATTGTATATTCGAAAGAAGAATGATGGTTTTGATTGTAATCATCTAACAAGTGAGAACACATATCTGACTACGCTGTTGGTGATAAGATTATAGAAATACAGTCTTATCGCCAAATTTATCCTTCACAGACATTGCAAAAATGACAATGTGTGTGGCGAAACCACCGAGAGGTTACCTGCCTTAATTAAGGAGAAACAACTTAGAATGCTTATAAAATGTTTATTTATAAATCATATGTTAACTTTGTGTTTTTGGATCCCAAAATGTGAGTAAGTATGATGAAGGCGCCGAGAGGCAATTCGCCCTATTTCAAAATTAAAGTATGCTTTTTATCTTCTTGAACCATTAGGCACAATTTATTGCATTTAGATAATTAGACTATTTCTATATCGCCACGCCTATAATAAGTTATTTATTCATTTTCCCTCATTTCGCCATGTCATCTTGCTCAACCAAAGCACCATAGTGTAAATAGTATATTAGGAAGTATACTATTCATATGCCATACTGTATAGAATATACCATATGATTTAGTAGCACAATAGGATAAAGTAGGATCTTCAATTTCCTGAGTTCGACCTTGGACTTATGATAACGTGTATAAATACCCGTTATTATAACCTCTTTTATTAGAATAATGAGGTCAAAACGCATTAGAAGATGATCAGAACACATAACTTATGTTGTAAATACATAAGTATTTAGAAATACATTTTACATAAGCATTATACTTATTTTACGCGATTTACATGTCTAAACGCAGGATGAGTAGAAAGGAAGAAATAAGCAAATCGAAGAAGATATCTCGTGCAAAGACCACACAATGTGAACTCGTTTGGTGAATAACATCTCCAGACAAGGAACCACACCATCACACAAGGAAGGCTCACTAAATGAAAAGAGTGGTAATTGAAGTGATGTGACTTCGTAAGGCTGAAGTTGGTGTTGACAATCTCAATAGAACATAAGTTTCCTGCCAAATGCTTTCTATAAAAAGATTGGATCCCCACCAAGAGAAACGGGGCCTACAAAGGACAATTGGACATCTGTATGGGCCAAAGGTCTAAATAAGTCAATCCCTAGAAAGTGGTAGAAATGAATAGTCTTTTCGTCGTCTGAAAATGTTTTCTTCTTCTTCTCCAATCAGTTGAAACAATGAGAGTTTGACTACTGAGTAGGAAAGAATCCATACTCCCGTTGTCCCCTAAATTGTAATATTTTCTACTCTCTTTTCTCTCTATTTTTATACTTCTTTGTAATATATGTTGTTCATATTGTATAATGGCCTAAGGCTACATTCTTTATATATATATATATATATTACATGTTTATACCTTTCCAATCCATCATTCCTTGACTTCTCACTTGTCAATGTGTTATTAGTAGTTAGGTTTGTGATAAGTTCTTGATAAGAAGTCTAACTTATAATTCTTATTGCATTAGTTGATCTATATTCATCGCTTGGTTAGTGTCAATTGACAACTACCCGAGAGGGTAAGTAGCAAGGATAAAGCTAATGTACGTAAGGAGGAATTTGCCAACAAACTCCACCTTAGCGAGATAACTTCCAACACTTATATCCCAAAAGGCAAACAAGTGTAAACATTAGGCACTGAAAGATTACTGTTCTTAATCATTAAGTTCTTTTAGTATTATAAGTGAATTCTTCTTGATATATCTCGCTTAATCAAGCACATTCATTTACATCCTGAAAGGTGAGCAAGTGTGGCATCTAAACACTTCGAGAGAAGCTCGCCTTAATCATGAGATGGTTATGCAAGTTATGTCACATTGAAGCTCTCGCATAGCTTAATCACTTAATAATGTGTAGACCTTCCTTCATTTTTTTCTCACATACAAGTTAGTCTGTAATTCCATATTGCATCCATTTATTCACCTTTACAAATTCTCTAGGCGTACATAAGTAGTTTTAATCTTGGTTTTGATTCTTTTATACTTTATTTAACTAATCCTTTTATACCGCCTAAATGATAAATAATTCCTAGAACTAATGTCTTGAATTAATTTTCCGTGTTTGACCTTAGATCATCCAGGTAAACCTACTATTTCGCTTGCACTTGGACAAACAATAGAAAAACTTGTACTCAACGAGGACTTAGCTATTATGTGATAGAGAGGTACATAGTGAGCATCTCACATGCATAAAATAAATCACGCAATAAAGAATGATATAGTGAGCATCTTACGTGTGATGGACATGCTTCATGACGTATTGCCTAGATTGGAATTACACCATATGAATGTGAAACTGCTAAGTCTAAACGAAAAGAGAGACGACCAACTTACCGGAAAACCTCTCTTCACTTACACTTGGATGATAGAGAGGAAAACTTGCACACAATAATGTTTATTTCTAGCGAGATAACAATGTATGAATAGGAGTGCACCTTTTAACTCATAGTCCTATTTAGTTGCCTGGCAGTCGCTTAATTAGAGTCTATCATGTCACATCTACGATCATATTACAGGCATATAAAATAACAAGCACTAAACTACCTATAACACTTTGACAGATGAACAGTAGACAAATGATGAATTAAAAGTGGATAAATATGAAATATATAAAAGAATATAAGCCTTAGACCACTATACAATATAAACAATATGCATTACAATGAAATATACAAATGAAAAGTAAAGAGAATTAAAGTATTACAAGTTAGGAAAAGGGAAATGGTGGAATCTATCTCTAACTTCTCTCTAAACTCTCACTTACACACTAATTGGAGAAGAAGAAGAAAACTCTTACAAACGGCGGAAAGGCTTGTCCTTTTCGCCAACTCTTTAAGGGTTGGCCTATTCAAGCCAGACATTTTACTTGGCAAAGATGGAGTCCTTTTATAGGAAACTTTTGGTCGAAAACTTCTATTCTTCTAATCATGTTAGCGTTGATTGTAGCCTTTATCAAGTCACATCAACTCTAACTACCATTTTTGTCTGCTAGTTAATCTTCATCGCGTGATGATGTGGTTCCTCGCCTAGAGATTTTATTTGCCACGTAGGGTTCTATAGTGTAGCCTTTGAACGCCCTCCTCATTGATTCACTATGTCTTCTTTTCTCTATAATCCTGCGATAAAACACTAAAAAACAAGGGTAAAACAGGTGTGGAGATTTGTGCAAGTTGTATTATCTAATTTTTATGAATTTTTAATTAGCTACACATTTTGACACATAATCACACACTTTGGTTCCATTGTCCTACCTAAACGGTCATAATAACTTGTATTTCTACAAGTTGTAAGTGTATCGAAAAGGGAAGATGCATGGAAGGTGTTCAATAGATTGCTTCAAAGAGATTTGTTTGTGTGGAATGTGGTTATACAATGGTATGCAAGTTTGAGTCTGTTTGTTGAAGCTCTTAACATGTTTGATGAAATGCAAGTCAGTGGGCCACCCACAAACCACTACACATTTCCTTTTGTGCTGAAAGCATGTGTCGCAATGAAGAATAGTGATAAGGGTGAGATTGTTCATGGACATGTTTTGAAATGTGCGTTGGAGTACTTGGATTTGTTTGTGGGTAATGCTCTGATCTCATTTTATTCTAAGTGTCAAGACATTGAAGTTGGTCATAAAGTGTTTGATGATATGATTCTGAGAGACATTGTGAGTTGAAACTTTATGATTGTTGGTTATACTTTGAATGGGAAAGAGGGCGATGCTATAATGTTTTTTCATGCCATGTTGCATAATCAAGTTGATTGCTCACCTGATTATGCAACTCTGATTACAATTTTTCCTACTTGTATTACAAAATCTACTTTCCAAGTAGGTTTTTAGGTTCATTCCTATGTTATAAAGATAGGAATGGAAGTTGGGCTCCGCAGGGCAGTTTCCTTATTTCTATGATAACTGTGGTCATGTGAACATTAGAAGAGATGTTTTCAACCGAATCGACGGATTGTAGGTTTTAATATATGAATAAAATACTCAAGTGTTCTTCTTGTTTCAAAAAAAATAGGAATATGCTTGAAAAAGAATTTTTGGGTTCTTAAATATCAAATTTCAAATATTAATATATACACCCATGAAACATATCCAAATGATCCCCAAGTGAATTTATAGTTTAACCTTCTTAATTATATGATATTTCACATTTGTAGATCGAGTCGCAGGAAATTTGAAACAATGCTTACTATTTAATCAAATAAATTTGAAAACTCTTTTATGGAGAAAAACATAAAGAATAATTATAACCTATTATCATTTACCATGCGCTTGGGTACTACAAATAATTGAATGTCAATTAAATTTTATCATGTGGAAAATTCACTAAATTTTTTTCAAAAAAGAAATTTTGTCGGTCAAAATAGGCATAATAAAGCTTCAACAAAATCCTAGATTCCATTCTTCATCGATGAAAAAAAAAAAAAATTATCCTTACAAGTTTCTCTTTCTATGTAATTCCAAAAGTAATTAATTAGAAGTAGAAAATAAACCAAGTATATGATTGGAATAATTTATATATATATATGAATATAGTTGACAATTTAGATGTCAATGAGGGGAGTTTGGTTTAAAGGAGAAAGCAAAAATAAAAAGGTCACATCTTAGACACTAATTATGGAATGAGATATCTTAGGCACGACTCTTCTCTTTTAAAACAAAAAGTAGTGAAAAACATAGATTAAAGTTAAGTTTATTAAATGAAGATCAAAGTTAACAAAAAAAAAGAGTAGCGAAAAACCAAGTTTGAAACTAAATTTATAAATGAACATCATAATTAACAAGATTTAATAAAATCTGTAGATACTTTATTTTGTCATTTATTTTATTTTATTTACTTTTTCATTTATTTACTTTACTTTATTTTATTTTTATAACAGAAATTTGAATTTGAATTTACATTTTTTAAAAACAATTATTAATAATAAAAAAATTAATTTCACATTTTCCCCTCTGTATTTTTCCTCGACCATTTCCCACAACTCTCTCACGATTTTTTTCCCTTTCCCCAGTCACCACTCTTCTCACCTTCTTCACTCTCACAACACTCCCCACTTCCCTCTTCCTTCTTCCCTCTCTAAAAAAACCTTCCAACTCATTGCCTTATTAAAAAGAACAAAAGGGAGAGATTTTCTTGGGGTATGTGAGATTTTTTTACCTTTCTAAGAGAATTAGGTTGTGATTTCTTTTAAGAAAAAGGTACA
This sequence comes from Cucumis variabilis, assembly GCA_037974545.1. NCBI lineage: Eukaryota > Viridiplantae > Streptophyta > Magnoliopsida > Cucurbitales > Cucurbitaceae > Cucumis > Cucumis variabilis. The sequence continues at coordinate 13,246,848 of JBBPDI010000022.1, forward strand.
CTGAATTTTCTTTTTATTGTAGATTTTTTTTTGATTCGTTATTATTTGGGAGGGTTGAGAAGGTAGGAAGAAACTTTTTCTCAAAGATCTCAAAGGTATTTTCTCTTTTTTTTTTCCCAATTGGTTGTCGATTATGATAATTTAATGATTACTGTGTATTTGTCAGATTATTTTTAATCTCGTTTGCGTTTATTGTGGTACTGGTTCATTGTGCTTCAAATTTATTAGATTTAGGCCAATTTAACTTCAAATTTATTAGATTTAGGGTTTTCATGATTCACGGTTTGAATTGAGTTTAATTTGGTTTCAGATTTAGTAGAATGCAATATCAAATTTATTTTGGTTAAATGTTTGGTTGATTTAAGTCTAATTTGATATTAATTTATTAGACTTAATTGGTTATCATCACCGGTATTTATTTGAACTCTGTATTTATTTGCACTCTGTCTTTATTTGCATCCTGTGTTTATTTATCTGACATTCTTTATTTATTTGTCACCTTGAGTATTATTTTATTTTCACAAACTCCCTGCATATTATTTTATTTCACAAGCTAGCTGCGTATTATTTTATTTCATAGTTTCTATTATTTCACAACTATTTCACAACCTATATTATTTTAGAACTATTCCACAATCTATATTTCTCAAATTTCACACTGCTTTTCTATTATTATTATTATTATTATTATTATTATTATTATTATTATTATTATTATTATTATTTATTTGTTTTTCAATTTGAATATAAAAATTTAAATCAGAGAAGAAGTAATTTTTTTTATGGGTTTTATAACTTAAATTCCATGAATACATGAAATTTTTCCATTTGAAATTTAACTAATAAATTGTCTTAAGAAAATTATAAACAATTTAATATTTCAAATGAGACTGAGTAGTATTTTCTACGAAATTTTTCTATGAATTTATTAATTCTTAGATACATGAAATTTCTCATTAAACACCTATGATGGAGATCAAAATATCAAAGTTTGATATTTTAATATTCTTGAGGTGAATAAAAAAAATCATCGTTTGAAACATAAAATAAACTCCATTTTTCTAATGGCTTCTACCGCCACTCATAATTATCAATTCATGCTTAGCTTTTTTCTTCGATGTAAATTGAGAACCATGTGACATTAAAAAAAACAAATAAAAAACTTTGTTTTGTGAACATCCTTGTTGTAGTTTAAAAGATAAAATTAGGTAACCATTTTGTGGGTGTTGTAAGGTGCTAACACATTTTCTAACACAACTGACTTTCGAACCTAAGTCTAAATTTACATAGACCAATATGTTTTTGTGACCAATCACACCTTAATATGGTTAGTGGTGACTTTGAATCTATTTATTTATTAAGATTAAATAAATCATGATGTAGGCTGCTCCGCATCGTGATCATGTCGCGATCAAATCTATTAAAGAAAAATGTTTATTTCATATACACTATATATGTAGGCCGAAAAAGAGTGGTGAAAAACCAACACGAACTATAATAGTCTGCACCACAAACACAAACTATAATAACACAGACTATAATAGTCTACAGTCCAAACACAGACTATAATAACTCAGACTACTCTACACCCCAAACATAGACTATTATCATTCTCAGTATTATAATCCACTCCTTGTTCCAAATGCTCTTTTAGTGTGATGATGAATAACGACTCGGTGGAGTATAAGTTATTGGAAAAAAAATTTTATGTTAGGGGTGTAAGAATACGGGTTGAACCCGAATAACTCGGACTATCCAGCCCATATTATAAGGGTTGGATTGGGTTAAAAAATTTGATTTTTTTGGGTTGGGTTAGGTCTCGGGTTGGAGAGTTGAGAAATTTGGTTCAACCCAACCCAACCCAAATTAATATAATATATATATATATATATATATAATAATATATTATTTAATAAAAGATATTTATCATTCTTTTAGTTTTAGGTTTACGTGTCCCTTTCCTTCCACCTCATTGCCTCTCCCTCTCCCTAGCGCGGTGCAACTTTGGTCTCCTCCTCTCTCTTGCGTAACGCCGGTAACCTCCGGCGTCTCCTTTTCTGTCGAGCTCTCCAGCGTGTCCTTCTTCAGACCCTCACTTCCTTCCGCCTCACTGCCTCTCCCTCTCCCTTACGGGTTGCACAAGACCTTTCGCCTTCTCCTCTCCCTCGCGCAACGCCAGCAACCTCTAGTGTCTCCTTATTCGTCGAGCTCTCCAATGTTTCCTCCTTCGTTTGAGCTCTCCGACGTCTGGCGAAATTCATCCATTTTCTTCTCGCGTCTCCTCCTCTGTCTCAAATCCAACGCGACAACCCAACCCAACCCGACTCATATTCTATGGGTTGGGTTGGAAATTAATTCAGATTATTCAGGTTACCAACCCAAATAACCCGAAAAATATTGGTTGGGTTGAGAATCTCTCTCAGCCCAACCCAACCCAACTGGATTTCACCCATACTTTGTGTCGTGAAGATAATTTAGTGAAGAGAGTTGTTTTTGTTATATATGGGTCGTGAAATTGTTTTCATTGAAACAATTGATTGGTGGTAGAGATGATAGGAGGGTAGGTTGGAGTAATTAAAATATATAATTTATTTTTATGCAAGACTATGTAATAAGTGGGTAGGGGTAAAAGAGTAATAATTAAACATACTCATGTGTGAAACCTAACAATAAGATATGTAATTTGATCTTATACCATCGCTAACAATTTGTTTGGCCTTATACCACTAAGACCCTTTTAAAATGTTTAGCAAAAGATATATCCATGAGAACATAAAAATCAAAAGCAAACATGGAAAATAAAATTACGCAGTTTTTAATATGATTAGATAGAAAAGAAAATTGATAAACAAGCAAACATGGTTTATTGAAAAAGATGGAAGAACTGATCGAGTTAATACTTTTTGAGAAACTATAATTTGATCAGTGTTATTGATTATTCAACAACAAATTTGGCTTCTATACCACCGATAGAGTTATTTGAACACTTTTTTCTGTGGTGTATTGAATTGCATAAAGTTTTATTTTCTTAAATACAACTCTGTAGTGTATAAACTTTGTGAAGGGATAATTTGGGTCATGGAGAGAATTTTATGAATTTGTTAGTAATTGTTTGTATAATCACAACTTTAATTGATGGTTTAGGCAATATAAAAGGTTAGTTGCATGTAAAATGGCAATAAATAAATAAATAAACCGTACAAAACTTTACTGGCTACATCACTTTCATGAAGGGGGTCTAGAAAAGTAAGTTTTTGAAAAATGGACTATTTTTCAAAGAATAAAGTGGGAGGGGTCATTTTTGTCCATTTCACACCTAAAAAATTATAACTTTCTCTATTGAAACTAAGCAATATACCATCTCTTGAACATATAGTTGCTTTTTAATAACAATGCTTTAGTAAAGACTATATAATCAATTTTTTTGGGTAATTATAATTGATAGCCATTTTAACAATAATAATTAAAGATATAGCAATATTTAAAAAAAATTATAAATATAGCAAAATTATCGCAGATAGACTCGTATAGATCTATCAATGATAGAAAAATATTTGTAACATGGCCTATCGGTGATAAACTTATATCATTGATAGAATTTGAAAATTTTTGTTATATTTACAAATTTCTTAAAATATTACTACATACATAATTATTTTGAATTTAATTGCTAAATTTGTAACTATCCTATTTTTGTTTTTTTAAAATACTTTATCAATCCAACTTTAAAACTAAGCAAACCAATGACGCAAACAAGAATATATAACCTCAAGTTGGCCCATCATCAATCAATTCAATGATCCACGTCGTATTTTCTATTAGTTTGTAGACGGTTATACTAAGGTAAAGAAAAATCGAGCATTAATAAAATGTTAAGAACTGGATTATTCAACTTTAATTAAAATCTAAAAAACAAATTTGAAACAAACATAAGATTTGAAAAAATGTGTAGTTTTTAATCTCAAATATATATATATATATATATAGCGTTTAACTAACTTTTAATTTTAAATAGTGTTTCAATTGTGAGAAAATTAAATTAGTATAAATTTAATATTATTACAACACAACAACATTCCCATTACTATAAGAAAATAAATAAAACTAAGAAAGGTAGTAGAATTAATTTTTAAAAAATATTTTACATAGTAAAATGAAATTTTTTTAAAAATAGTAGATTTTACAAAATATTTATAACCTATAGCAAATTCTATCATTCATAGTCATTGATATGCTATAGTGATAGAAGACTATCAATGATAGAATCCAAAATTTTGTTATAGCTTGTAAATATTTTAATTTATTTTGTTATATTTAAAAATGTCCCTAGTAAAATTTCGACTAAAATATTTTTAAATTTAATTTATAATTGTACTAACAACGCTTTAACTAAAATATTAAAATAAAAATCAAATTTAGATTTTATTAAAAATAAAAAAGCCACAACAAATAAAATATAGTTAGAAGTTATGTAAAAGAAAGAACATTTTAATTAACTTAATAGTTACCACAAACAAAGTTTTATTTGATGCTTCCATA
>JBBPDI010000022.1:13282459-13301663 GCA_037974545.1 Cucumis variabilis
CTCCACAAGTGATGAAGAAACTACTCCAAGGAAGACAAGAAATATTCAAGAGATCTATAATACTTCAAGAAGGATACTAGATGATGAACATGTTGACTTTGCTTTATTTGTAGATTTTGATTCTGTATACTTTAAAGAAGCAATTCAAGATGAAAAATGGAAAGATGCAATGAATCAAGAGATTGATGTAATAAGAAGAAACGAGAAATGGGAGTTAGTCAAATTACAAGAAAATAAAAAGGCTCTTGGACTCAAATGAATCTATAGAATAAAGCTAAATCAAAATGGAGAGAAACACAAGGCCAGACTCGGTGTAAAAGGTTACAAACAAAAGTTTGGTGTGGATTATGAAGAATTTTTTTGCACCAGCAACTCGCTTGGAGACTGCTCGTTTGTTGTTAGCCCTTGCAGCAAAAAATGATTGGAAAGTTCATCAAATAGATGTAAAGTTTGAATTCCTAAATGGATATTTAGAGGACGAAATATATGCTGAGCAACCCCTCGGTTTTGCAAAGATTGGAGAAGAGAAAATAAGGTGTGTTGATTAAAGAAAGCCTTGTATGGGGTAAAGCGAGCACCGAGGGCTTAGTACAACCACATCGACAACTTTTTCTTAAAGAATGGCTTCAGAAGATGTCCATATGAGCATGTTCTCTACACCAAAGAAGACGAAAATGGTAATTTCTTGTGAATTTGTCTATATGTTGATGATTTAATCTTTATGAGAAACTCAAACATGATGATTGAAGAATTCAAAGAGAGCATGAAAAAAGAATTTGAGATGACTAATATGGGTTTACTTAATTACTTTCTTGGTATTGAAGTTAAACAATGTGATAATGAGATTGCAATTTTTCAGAAGTACGCAAAAGATTTGTTGAAAAAGTTCAAAATGGAGAATGCTTATCCTTCACGTACTCGTATGGAATTGGGTTGAAAGTTAAACAAGCATGATGTTAGTAGTGAAGCTGCCACCATTTATAGAAGTCTTGTTGGAAGTTTAGTGTATTTAATTACAACTAGACCTGATATTATGTTCTCAGTCAGTTTATTGAGTAGATTTATGGCATCACCAAAGAGAAATCATTGGAAAGTTGGAAAGAGAGTTCTTAGATATATTCTTGGAACTGTTGATCATGAAATCCACTATAAAAAGAATGTGGATAATGTTCTTGTTGGCTATAGTGGTTGTGATTGGGGAGGAAATATTGATGATCTGAAATGTACTTTTGGGTATGTATTTAATATTGGTTCTAGCAGTTTCATGGACATCAAAGAAGCAGGATGTTGTAGCATTGTCAACAACAGAAGTTAAATACATTTCTTTGTCTGTAGCTAGTTGTCAGGTACTTTGGCTAAGAAGTGTACTACATGAATTGAAGTGTCCTCAAGAGAAAGGGACCATCATTTCTGTAACATTTAATCATCTATTTCACTTTCGAAGAATCCGATTTTTCATGGAAGAAGCAAACACATAAAGATCAAGTATCATTTCATTAGAGAATTTGTTAAAGATGGAAAAGTATATATCGATTATTGCAAGACTCAAGAACAAGTTGTAGACATATTCACAAAAGCATTAAAGACATACTCATTCTTGAAAATGAAAGAGAAGCTCGGAGTCAAGAAAGTCTAGCTTAAGGGGGCATGTTAGGAATTAATAAACTAGATACATTATGGATAACACATTAATAGATACATTTCTAATTTAAAGATACATGCATTACTAGATATATGTTATTATTCAAGTACATGAATGGTATGTATACATATACTTCATTTTTTTTTAGTCTTTTAGGAAGTGTCTCTTCAGTAATATATATAGAGATCATTTCCTTCATTTGTATGCAAGAGAAAAGAATTAAATCATAAAATCAATAGAAGCAAATTGAAGTTTAGAAAGTAAGTGAGTTTCAAACGAACAATATTCCTTTCTTGTGTGTTATTGAGTTTTCTAAGAGAACAAGTTTCTTCTCTTAAAAGGGTGAGATTTAGAGTAAATTTAGAGTGGGTTTGTCAACGCTTTCAACACAATTTTCATCACCTCCCATTAGTTTCAGATCACGATTTCTTCATAAACCTTGTTAGAATTGGAATATCTTTCTAACCTGATCAATCTCGACTTCTAACTCTTTTTGTGTAGCTTGGAATTAATGAAAAACCAGTAGCTTTCTGTAAGATCCGAGAACTTGCTGTAGTTGATGAATCCTCTAAATATTTGATCTTCCGGCAGCTTAAAACTTCATGAAATCCGTAGACTTCTTCTCTCAGCTTTCTTCCTACGTTTTTCTCTGAAAAAATTGGTGAAATGAATGCTTAACTTAAACAAAGACTTTATAACTTAAACAAAGGCTCCAGACTATAATCATAAAAAATTACTGTTTCGCACTTAAAAGTTCTCGACCTTCCTCCTTTCTTTCTTTCCTCTTCTTCTTTCTTCTTTCCTTCTTCTCTTCCTTTTGCTTTTGCTCCAATCGAGTTGCTTCTGTCATTTTCCCTATAATAACAAAATAACAAATTTCCTCCTGATGCTTTCAATATAATGAGCGACCGGATTAAGGAAAAGACTAGCATTTACAATTGGTCTCTCAAAGGCTAGTGGATTGAGGATAAATTATGATTGCAATTATATGTTTGATTCAGTGATTAGAATAAGGATAGAAAACCTAATTTCCTCGTTATAAATCGCGGGAAAAAACCTTGCATTTACATTCCCTTAATTCTCGAACTCTTGAAAGAAAACTAATATTCAATATAACACTTTGTTTTTTATACATGTTTGTCACAATCTACCCCTCCCCCAATATCACCATATTACTTGATTCATGAAATTACTAATGAGTCTTGAGTTTTGGAGCCTTACCCCGAACTCGATAGGGATATGACCCCAACATACCTATAACCATTTTGTAAGTTGGGTAATAATTTCTGTGAAGAGTTTCTTACATTCTCAATTTACATAAATGACACTTTTTGAGATGGTATAATTTTGTTGTCTATTGCATGCATACTTTTTACAGTTGTATCAATTCTCTTGTGCATTAGAAACATTTGTATCTTGATTCTAAAAGATCCTACCAAATTATCTCTTTCAATGACTCCACAATCATCTCAAGATTCTCAACACTACTTGAGATCTTAACAACTTATTGACTTTAAATAAGAACTTAACCTAGCCGCCAACCCGTTTAGACATACAAACGGCGACGACATGCATGGAAAGATATCCTCAAATTTAATTTTCATTTGTCTATCTTCTCACCTAACGTGGAACCCTTTAGAGCTCAAACCCACTACAACAAGAAGAGTATTATTTGAGGAAACTTCCAAGTTCTAAGGTTAGGAAGGTGAGATTCTCTTCTTGAATAAAATAATAATATTTTTTCTAAAAAAAAATTCATGAACAAATTTGTAATTGTATTACCATTATTATTATCATTATTTTATTCTATTATAATCTACTCAAACCATTTCCGATCCACATAAATTTAGACCATTCTCGCATGATTGCAAGTCATCTATTATCTTATTCATTTCTTTATAATTAATTTCCTAAATACAAATTCAATAACTAGAAGTATAGACAAAAAAAAAAAAAAATACCAACTTAGAAGAATAGTCTCAGCAATTAAGCCATCTATTCCATGGCAATCAGAGGTTGGAATCTATTGTTCATATATTATCTATTGTACTAAAAAAAATCAAACAAGTGAAATTTGGAGAGAGAATGTAATAATAATGTTGTTGTGCGTAGACATTATTAGTGGTTGCGTTTGTTTGGTTTTGATTGAGTAAATGTTTGCACATGGAGTTGTAAACTTGTAAATGGATATAGGTATTATTTTCTGATGCACGTAGTTTCTATGCAGCTTTTATTCATAGAGTAGTGTTTATCTGTTTGTGATAAATATGGACCATTTGCCTTTTCAGATGCCTAAGTTTTTCAAGTGTCCTTTCAGTGTTATTGTTTGTATTTTTTTTATATATAATTCATGGGACCATTGTACTTTTGTTGTCATTCTGATTAAGTGGTTTAAGAGAGTTTTTCAGTTTGAATCATCAATTTAATTCACTGCAGACAATACATTAAATTAAATTGGACAGGTTGTGTACCTAGAGATATCATGAAAAGGACCAAGTTTATCTTATTTTTTAAAAGAAATTTTAAAATATAAATTGAACACATGTAGATTTTTTTTGTAATGATATTTTGTTGACATGTGAACTTGGCTTTTTTTTTTTTTATTATTTTATTTATAATTTAGGAATATAATATTACACCCATGTTATGCTTTTTTTTTTTCCTATTTTGACAATTCTCCTTTTTTTAAATATTATTTTTCAGTTTAATTTTTATTCTTGACATCATGCATAATAAAACCACATCCTTTTCTTGGGATCGAAGCACTTGCCGTATCGCTGTGACAGAGGGTTAGGATCGCAACGGTTGCCATGATTTTTAAGAATATATAATTGCTTACTTTTATAGGGTTTTGACTTGGAAGGTGTTTTTCGAAGCATTAGGCTCAGTTTTTGCCATTCTTGACCAAAAACTATGACATTTCTTTCCCTTTTGTTGTAATGAAGATTAAAGTTTTGATCAACTACTAATGGCCCAAATGTCAATTTTTGTGCATTTAAGAGATTTTGCTGAATTGTCTTGGGTATTTTTTATTTCTTGTTGTTTTCTTCCCTCAACTCCATGCTCAATTATATTGTTCGTGTAATATGACAAATTAGTGGTCATAAGCATAGATTGTGTATGTTTACTACGTATGTGGGTTCTTAATGAAAACATGCTTAATTAATTTAAGTAACAAATAGGATTTAGTTATAGTTATAATTACGTTCAACTTCTAGCATTTCTAGGTTCATCAGTTTCAAAACCTAAAAATGAATTAGGTTACGTTTAACAAAATTTATATGATGTCCTAACTAATCTATTAGCTTAATGTGATTAACTACGTAAATAGGCTTGCATGGCGATACCCAGTTAATTTAGAAATTGACACTCACGTTGATTTTGTAAAGGAAGTCTACCTAGCATTACTATACAATTGATTAGGCTAGATATTTTAACAATTTATGAATACAATCGTGCAAGCACATAATGTTTAGTTACAATATAATATTTTGGTTACAATATAATATTTTGATCAGTTCGATGAATACTGAATTCCATAATGGTGACAATCAGTATCACTATACCCAACCAGAGCAGATGTCGTATCAAATGAAAACTGAATTCCATAATCAGAAGCGCCCCGGATGTACTTAATTATACTTTTAACAGCCTGAAGATGAGAGAGACGAGGTGCTGACTGAAAGCGAGCACAAACCCCTACATTATAGGCAATATCTGGACGACTGGCTGTAAGATACAATAGGCTACCAATCATACTTCTGTACAGTGTGATATCTACAGTCTCAGATGCACAGTCTTTAGTAAGCTTGACATGAGTAGCGCGGGAGTTTTCTTAGCTTGACACTTCTCGACACTGAATTTTTTAATCATGTTGATAGCGTACTTTTCTTGATATAGAAGGATACCAGTTGGACTCTGCTTTATTTGCAACCTAAGGAAAAACGACAAGTCTCCTACTAGGCTCATCTCGAACTCAGATTGCATAATGGTGACAAAACTGGTCACATTAGCATCAGGAAACCCTCTAAAGATGTTGTCATCCAAATTTGAGCTACAATAGTATTTTGATCAGTCCGATGAATGAAAAGAGTTCTATCAGAACCTCCACGAGCATATCCCTGTTTCTGCAGATATTCGGTTAAGCGTTCGTACCAAGCTTGTGGAGCTTGTTTAAGACCATACAATGCTTTGTTAAGTTTGTATACATGCTGTGGAAAAGTGGGATCAATGAATCCTTTAGGCTGACATACGTACACTTCTTCAGATAAATATCCGTTTAAAAATGAACTTTTGACATTCATCTGATACAATTTGATTCTTTGTATGCACGCAATGCTAAGCAATAAGCGAATAGCTTCAAGTCTAGCAACGGGAGCAAAAGTTTCATCAAAATCTATGTCCTCAATCTGAGTATACCCTTGAGCAACTAGACGCTCTTTGTTCCGAACAACTACTCCATGCTCATCAGTTTTAATTTTAAAGACCCACTTGGTGCCAATAACATTTACACCTGTTGGCCTAGGAACTAAATCCCAAACCTTATTTCGCTGAAACTGGAGTAGCTCCGCCTGCATAGCACTTATCCAAAATTCATCTTGAAGAGCTTCAGTGACTGTATTGGATTCAATAGCTAAAATGTAACATATGTTTGCAATCATTTTGGCACAATCAATCTGTCCTTCTTTCTTGTGACAATTCCGCTTTGAATATCACTAATGATACTGCTAGGAGGATGTTTCTTAGAAATATGTAGGGGAGGTCTATAGGGAATCACTATTTCCTCTTGAGAGGGTTTAACCTGTTCAATGCAATTAGTTATATCAGTTTCATCAGACATAGTTGGAGTAACAGAATCCACCTCAGTAGGTGGTATCAAGCTTCGAATAACCATAATTTCCTCATGAACTTGTTCATTAGGAATAACATCCACTTCATCATGTATTACCACATTGATTGATTTCATTACTGTTTGAGTCTGTTGGTTATATACTCCGAATGCTCTACTATTGGAAGAGTATCCTAAGAAGATTTCTTTGTCCGCTTTAGAATCAAGTTTTCTGCGATACTCTCTATCTGCAAGAATGTAACAAACACTGCCAAAAATATGGAAGTATTTTACACTTGGTTTCTTTCCTTTCCACATTTCATATGGAGTCACAGTTGCTTCTATTCGAATGGTTACTCTGTTGTGAATATGGCATGCCGTATTCATTGCTTCAGCCCAGAACTTTAGTGGTAGCTCTTTAGCATGAAGCATAACACGAGCCATCTCTTGCCGTGTGCGATTTTTATGTTCCACAACCCCATTCTGCAGTGGAGTCATAGGAGCAAAATACTCATGACTATTCCTTTCGCTGTTACAAAATTCATCTAACTCTTTATTTTTCAAATTCTCTGCCATGATCACTCCTAATTCTGACTATTTTTAGTCCCTTTTCTCGTTGTAGATTACGACACACATTCATACAGACCCTGGCAGTCTCTATCTTACTTTCTAGAAATTTGACCCACGTGAACCGTAAATAGTCATCAACACAGACAAACACATATCTCTTTCTTTCTAAACTCTCAGTTTGCATTGGGCCCATGAGATCCATATGAAGAAGTTCAAGGACCCTACTGGTATAGCATTTACTAACTTTTTTATGAGAAGTTCGAATTTGCTTACCTTGCTGACAGTCTCCACACAGCAGCTCCTGCTTGGTATCTAATGTAGGTATTCCCTTTATTGCTTCGTGTTTGAGAGCCTTCCCCAATGTGCTCAGACTAATATGCCCTAGCTTCTTGTGCCATTGGTTAGTCAGACTCTCTTTTGAGAGACTGCACATCTCTCCTTGATTTGAGTCCTAGTGATAACAATTATCTGCCTATCAGATTCTGATCATAATTTCAACACTACTACAATCAGTTACAGTGTATCGTTCAAAACAGAAGTAAACCTTGTATCCCTGGTCATAGAACTGACTGATACTTATGAGATTCACTGTAAGACCTTTAACATACCGCACATTGCTTAGCCTGGGCAAATGATCTCTGTTGATGTCTCCCTTGGCCAAAATTTTGCCTCTGGCTCCATCTCCAAAGGTTATAAAACCCGATGCACATTCATTCATGGTTGAAAAGTATGATCAATTTCCTTTCATGTGTCTTGAACATCCACTATCAAAAAACCAATCTTCATGGCAGACTTGTACGGAAGTAAAAGCTACATTTCCTTTCTCTGCCTGTGATTTTCTCCTCCATACTTGTTTGCTTTCTGATCTTGACTTCAATTGCTTCTTTCTCCATTCCTACCCAACGTTTGTGACTTTATCAGAACACCATGTTGATAAACTTGAGCCATAAATCATTTTCCACTTCTTGCCTCTGTCCTCTTTCCTCATCAGGTAATAGTCGGACTTGATATGACCTGTCTTCCCACACCAATAGCATGTTCTTCCTCAATGAGATTAGTCCACCCTTTTCTCAACTTCTGTCACTGCCAGCCCTTGTTGTTTACAATATCGTGCAAGAACAAACACTAGTTTGTTCTCTCCATTTTCTTTCTGGGCTCCATTCTCATACCTCAATCCCTGCTTAAATGAACCACTTCTGCCCATTGATAAAATCTGATCCAGATCATTCGTTCCTGAGTTCAACATTTTTATTGATTTTTCAAAATGTTCATAGTCTGTCTACGCTTCTTTCAATATGAGTTTTAAACTCGAGATGACAGTCAACAATCTTTGATTTTCTTCCATTAGACTCTGGATTCTATTTTTCTGAATAGCTCGGATTTCTGTATCTTCCTTTTATTTCAGCATCATTTTACTGTAATTCACACCCTCATTTTCTTTGTTATCTGGCAAAGAGATTGATTCTTCCTTATCTGCCGAGGCAATACTGATGATTGCACCCACAAACTCTTCTCCATCAGTATCTGTATCTGTTTCATCATCTGACAAGGTAGTTGCAAAAATTTTCTTCTGTTTTTCCTATCTTCTCATATATGTTGGACATTTCGATTGATAATGTCCATGCCCTCCACACTCTCTACACTTAAACTGACGATTTTCTCTACTGGATGATCGGTCTGCCTCTCTATTGTTAACTCTTTCTGACTCTCAAACATTTGACCTGTCTACTTCTCTTCTTCTAAAATTTTATGAAATTTTATTACTTGAACCTCCAGAATTATTAAACTTTTTAATAACATTGGAGAATTGCTTAGTCAACATCGCAATAGATTCATTCATTGACTCACAAGGAGCTTTTCCCTTTTCTGGACACGTATCCTCTTTCACAGCAGGAAACGCAACACCTTCACCTTTAACTTTTACTCGTTCAGCAAGCGAGATTTCAAAAGTAAGTAGTGACCCAATTAGCTCGTCAAGTGAAAGAGTAGTTACATCGTGAGCTTCTTTTATTGCAATCACTTTCATGTCAAATCTCCTAGGTAACGAACGCAACACTTTTCTTACCAATCTTGCTTTAGAGATACCCTCACTAAGATTAAAAGCATCATTTGCTATTTCCAGTACACGAACATTGTATTCAGTGATGGTTTCTTCTTCCATCATCCTCAGAGATTCAAACTTTGATGTTAGCAATAATAGCCGAGATGTCTTGACCTTGGATGTTCCTTCAAAAGCAACCTCCAATTTCTTCCATGCTTCTTTAGCAGATGCACAAGAACTGATCAGCTTGAACATATTCAAATCAACCCCACTGTATATAGCATTTAGGGCCCATGAATTTCCCAAGGAACTCTATTCTTCAGCATCAGTCCAATCTTCCTCAGGTTTTGGTACAGATTTACCATCTTCGGTAATCATGGGTGGAGTCTATCTAGCCTTCACTGCTTTCCAAACCTTCACATCCAGCGGTTTCAAATACGAGATCATTCGAGTTTTCCAATAGGAGTAATTATTTCCATCCAGCATAGGGGGTCTTGAAGCAAGGTCACTTCTCTGGCTGCTTCCATTTGTATCGCACTAGCTCTGATACCAATTGAAATAATGACTATAGTAAGTGCCTTTTAGTTATACCATGTGCATTAAACTATATGTATAGCTACAACATATAAAATATAATGAGGTAATGAACTTTGTTAACCCAGTTCAGCAAATATGCCTACATCTGGGGAGCCTCTTGGCTCAGATGAGGAATTTTATTAGAGATTGTGAATAAGCAACTTAGCATATAAGTTACAAATGAATAGTTAGAATAACAACTAGACATAAATTTCAGGCTCCCCCTAAACGTTGTACAATCTCATTAATAAAGGATTCAGGCTCCCCCTGAATATTATAGTTGATGCTACAATTTCATCAACCTACTGATTGACATGCTACACAGACTGGCATCGGCTCTCCCTGATGTTCAGAATTGCATCTTCAATTCTTCAGTCGTCACGCAAGCAAATTTGTCAAAGTCATACGCGCAGTTATACACTGAACATGTAACTTATGGTGATATCACATTTAAAAATGCATAAACAAATCCATTCACCTTTGTTGCTATTTGTTCACAGAGAGATCTCACGATACAATTTGCCAACAACACCCTAATTTTTCTTCTACAACTTGTATTTATCCAAGATACTCACCGTGTCTTTCTGTTTCACAAGATTACTCTACCACAAATTAAGGAACAATATTTATGTAGATTCCTTCATGATAGGAACTGCTAAAACAAATTATTCATTAAAGAATTAAGTTGCCAAAATATCCTAACATAATAGTATAATGGCACTTAAGAGGTTGAGTTATCGTGCCCTCAGGGGATTCAAACTAACGATTGTGTTTAGCTATTGTTGAATGGTACTTTATTTTAGTTAAGGAATCAAACTTGAATGATGAATGATTTATGCATGGGTGGGCATTTAGCTCAATTGCATATATGTTTGCATGTTTTGCATAATTTTGAGGTATTATAATCTTTTGTCGATTTAAAAAAAAAATTAAGCTCCATATGAATTAAGCTTTTTGTTGATACTTAACTCTTCCATTTCTGGATAACCCCTGGAGCATCTAAGCACGGGTTTTGTAAAAAATTTTATGACTTGAATTCTACGAAATATTTATGGTTCATGCAATTTTTATCACTGAATGAATTCATGAATGACAGTCATGATTGAAATGAATGTTTGATTGCATGTCTTTCTTGTTTGCTACGTGCTTTACTATGCTAGTCTATGACACACTAATTATCTTAACCTAAGCTCATTTGATTTTAAATAGTAACAAGAGCGTTCATAATTTTGGGGTCCTTTTATTTTTTATTTTTCGTTTATCTCATGCACTAATGAATTTTTCGCTTAGTCATGATGAACCTAAGATCCTTTAGAAAAGGGTAATTGTGAATAAATTCAATTGTTGTCACTTTGAAAAGTCGATCAAACATTGAGTCAACTAATGAATCCTAGAATAGAAAGAGCCCAATTGGAGCAAAGCAAAGCTTGCTACTAAAGAAAAATATAAATCAAAAGAAAGAAAAGAGTGGCAAAGCTAAGCAAATGCTTGCTTTAAATCAAAAGTTAAGGCTTAAGAAAAATTAAAAAAAAAGCTTGATAAAAAAATGTGTGTGAGAGTTTTCGCATGGTTAAGTCAAATGTTTATATTTTCACAGCCCATCCCGCAGCACCTCCTCACTAGGTGTGAGATATGGCATGAAGCCAATTGACATCACTCTTCTTCTAATGACACTTGTCGACCTACTTAACCTGTAACTCTTATCTCTCTCGTTTTCTTTAAACTTAGACATAAAATGTGGAAAGAAAGATCTAACTTGAAAAAAACAATTGAAAATCTTTGCAAAACATCCTTAGGTTGACCTTACTAATGGACAACCTGTTCAACAGTCTTATATATACAAAATGAAGTTAAAAGTTTCGACTAAAGCAAAACCAAAACAAAAAACTCAACAATCTCAAACCCTCATACTAGTTATAAACAATGACAACTAAATCCTCTCTTAGTTTACTTACAAATTATCATGCATGTATGGAATGAGCCATGCAAAAATCGAATAAAACATCTAGCAAAGTAGGCAGAGCTTTAACAAGCATCGAAACCATGATTTCTACTTGTAGGATAATTAAAAACATTGAAAGGATAAGCTATAAAGCCTAGTGACCTGTGAGCACTAGAAGAAATCTAGCCTTTAATGTCAGGTGAAAAAAATAAAAAATGGGCTTTAATGTTGTTTTTCAAAAGGCAAATGTCTCATGTCAGTTTAAAGCTGACATTAAAGAGAGATGTTTAATGTCGGTTTCAAACCAACATTAAATGTCCCACATTTAAAAAATGATATTAAAGATCATTTATTATTTATTATTTTTTCAATTTTGTAAAAAATAAAAAATTCTCCCTTACATTACTCTTTCTCAACTCAGCTTGTCTTTTCATGCGCTTTTTTCTTTCCTTCTCAATCTCACACTACTCTTCCCCCTCTTCTCCAAGCAGTCGCTGATGCCACCACCACCATTGCATCCCTCGTGCCCAACCCATGCCTAGTCCTTACCACTACCCTCGTCTCTTTCACAGTCTACACTTTACCTTCCTTGGAACCCTTGTCTTTTTCATGTTTTGCTCCTCACCGTCATTGGAACCTTCGTCTCTTTCATGTTGTGCTTGCCACCACTATCGAAAACCTTCATCCAATTTTGTGCCCAACTCTCACCACCACTGTTGTCATGCCTTGCCCCAGGCACCTGCTTGCTTGATTCTGAGATGTGGCGTGTTGTCAACTGAAGCTGTTTGCCTTCGTAATAACTTCAACTGATACATGGAATGAACACTTGCAAAACTTTTAAACAGTGGAAGTCTTTTTTTAAAAAATACACAGTTAAATTATACGTTGAGGTCCATAGTGTATTACATAAAAAATATTTTTAAAACGTATCATGAATAATGAATACAACATGAAGATATAATTACTTTAACAATCACAATACTACTTTAAACAAAACAATGTTCTTGCATATCAAAAACTAAGTTGGGCTGGCAGCAGTAAGTTTAGCAAGCGGAGATCCAGAATATGTATCTGGAAAGTGAGAAAACATTTTGAAAGAGTAAGTCAAAAGACTTAATGAGCAACGGTTTTATAAAACAAGTTTCCATTAACATTTTAGTATAAAACTGAAGCTTAAATGCACTTATCAGTAAAAAGTCATAACACGAAACTTGAAACAATTGCATAGGTTTTCGAAGGCAGTATTCCATAGCCATGGGCAGTATTGTCCCCTTCGTCAGAAGATGGAACAGTCGTTGGATAGCTAACCCTCCTCCTTTAAGGAATAAAAATATACCCTACCTAATGGCCCATAAACTATAGGCTCGCCATCCCTACCATCAGTATAGAGTTAACTACTTGTATACAATAGATCTCATGAAATATTTGGGCATGGATAAAAACATTTGAAAACATTGAAATATTTCCTTGATCATGAAATAATTCAACATGGAATAATTTGAATAAAAATTCATAAGCATTTATCATAAAATTAGCTTAAAATAATAACTCGAAACCAGGTTCATAAATCCTTTTACAAGTTATTACTTGTAAAGCTTGAAATCATGTTTGACAATAACATTTAGAAATCGGTGTTACTCATTGTCACTTGAAAGAGCTTTGGTCGTGAGATTCTCTCAAGCTTCCTTGATCTGCAAAATTCATATTTAAACCCTAATTCTTTCTTGAATATGAAAATATATCCAAAACATTCCTTAAATTTTCCAAAAATGTCACAACAACTCAAAACAGCCCATCGGAGCCCAATGACATGGTGAATGGGGCTGACCGTGCACGCATGACCTGGGGCCTTTTCGTATGCTAACCTCGCTGAGATAGGCTACACACCACGTGCTAACCTCTAACGCAAGGTCATGCATACAGCTTAAGCGTATATCTTATCGCTCGCCTATGCAATGGCCTTGTCATGTGTGTGCAATCTAATCAAAATAATTTTTATAACCAACACGCACGTCCATCTCGCCTACACATGCAAGCCTCTCGACCACTATAGAGAACACTATTTTATCCTTGAATTTAACCTAACTTTGAAAATTTATCTTAACATCCATAATTTTTTTGATAAAACTTCCTTCTACAAAGTTACTCTAAAATTTCTTAACATTCTTACTTCAAATTTGCGAAGGACAATTCCAAGTAATGAGTCCTGTAGCCCTATGGAAGTACAACTTGCTCAGATTCTCCTAGAAAATGACCTCCTCGCCTAATCTTGATCCAATTGAAAACTTTCTTGAATCTAAATTGAACAACAACCCTCTCTCATAAACTAAACTCAATTTCTGAACTTTTAAGACCAATTTAAGTAATTTTTCAAGAGCGAGTTGTGAGACGACCTTTGTTGAAGTTGCCTATTTATAGAGGCTCTTGCATGATAATAAGTTGACACTTAATCTTTATCAGACTCACCTCCTAAGCGTGTGATTACACCTAATCAAATCCCCCATGTCCTCTTCGACTGCAAAAATGCATGTTAAGATGATTAAGACACTTGGATTAACTTTAAATCGTTTGCTTAGAGCATGCCACATACTTGTCTTAATCGCATAGCTATCCTCCATGATCTTCTCGCATAGCTTGGCTGTCCAACTAACTTCTCAACCCTAACTTTAGTTGTCTAGCTAATCTTTTAATCGCCTAGGCTTGCTTCCTCGCCTAACAAGCCTTCCTGCGTGACTAACCTCTCAAGGCATAGTTCTTCCTTGTGTAGCCATGCCTTTCGCCCATGTCTTTTCACCAAGCATGTTTCTCGCTCAAGCTGACATGCTCGCCTAACCCATGCTTAGATAGCCTCTTTAGAGGTTAGCCAGCCTAGCCTTTAGAGGTTATCTTGCCTAGCCTTTAGAGGTTATCTTCTCTGCTTGGCCGCATAGTCCTTGCCAAAGCATGTCTATTAGAGGTTAGTTCCATAATGTTGTCCAATAACACTCCTTTAGAGGTTCTTTGTCTTCCTTTGCCGTCCACAAAACCTCTAAACACCCAATATCAAATCTTTTTTACACTTAGCCAAAATTTCCAACTTTCTTTTCTAAAACTCAAGTATTTTCATCTTCTTTTCCTATAAATTTACTTCTTGTTATCCTGACTTAAATTCTAAAGTTTAAGAAATTTTGGAGTTTCACAACCGTGCATAGCCTGTTCGTGCCCATCTTTCACCAACATTGTCTGTCAAAACCTTCATCCACCTTCATGCCCAACTCTCACCACCACTATTGGAAATCTTTTCCTCTCTAGTGAACCATGTGGTGAGATACCCAGATTTAACAGTCACCACCCACGAATCTCCAACTCTGAACCCATTTGATGAGATACCAACTTGAAATCGGACTGATTCTTATTTGCCAGTCACCACACACTCGTTTTAGTAGTCATCACCCATGTTTCAACAATTATTGGAGAACCCATTCGGTGAGATACCCATTAGTTTGTAGCTTTTTAAAAAGCTAAACTCTTATACTTTTGTATACATTACTCTTAATGCTTTTGTTTACTATGATGTTCTGTGCTAATTTGTATTGTTTTCTACCAGATCATCCAATTGCAAGGAAGAAGCTGCTTCAGTGATTCTTATAGAAGCATAAGGAGAGGTAAGGATTCATACTCCTTAGAATTAAATTCATATTTTTATTCAGCGTCCTTGCAAAAATTGCAAAAAAAATTATGATAATAGGGCTCATGTCAATACATTTTTTAAATTACAAAAGTAGCAAATTTAAAAGCCAATAATCCTATGATTACCATCTTATAGTTGTTTGATAGCCCTATGATTACCGTCTGATATCATTAATTTTGATATATTTGAAATATGCAAAAGAACAAGTGTCATGTGCTTTTTTTTCTAAATGTTTTTGTCATTTAATGCAATTTTCCTTTTATTTATTTGTTTATCTTTTTTTTATTATCTTTAAAATTTTGAAAAGTTTTTTTCCATTTGTGTATCCAAAGAATGGATGATGCTTTCGATTTTTAATTAATAAATTGATTTGTGCTTAATTACTAACATATATTACGTAACTAAACATCTTTTACTTATCTTTATCTCCAATACCATCACTATAGTTGTTTTGTTCTTGTTTTAACTAAGGTTTCTTTTACTTAGATATCTTTGGGATGACTATGATTGTGTAAGAATGTTTTTTGTTATCGACCAAGCAAAAATAATGTAATATATCAAGGATCTTGATCTTCGATCTAGAAATCTGTCCAACCAGTTAGAAGCAGCTAGATTGGAACAAATAGTTCTAATTCTATATAACACCAGGTAAATAAAGAAGAGAAACACATTAATTTTTTTCTATTAAGGTTAAATGTATATTGACATTGAAGATGTTACTTATTATAGTTTTCATTGGATGTTGCATGTCATTGATCTTCGAAGCAAAGTTAATGAAGAAATTCATGGAGTCATAAATGTGTAAGTGTATGAATCTTATTACTCCTTATTTCACTTTAATGTCTTCTAATGTTTTCAAATATTTAGAGGGTTGAAAACATGGCAAGCTAAACACAATCTATAACATTATCGGTCAACGCCGAAAAAGGAAACCTGTAAAGGTAATTTGCATTGACACATAATTATTTTCGATGAAACATTAGAATATTTGTATCCAATTTATATACATGCATTGTCATCATCAATTAGATTATGTAGGGTGTGTGGACTATATCCAAAAGTACATACACGAAATAGAGCATAATTCTAGTACTCCCATTACTAGTCTTGTGTCACACTCCAAACCGTCCTACAACGATAAAGTCGAAGTAGTAAGAATAGGATGCGAGTTTGTTACAACCTTGAGATTTTCTTATCGCAAAATCTTATACTTAACCATATAAGATTTTATCGTTTAATCCTCTCCGTGGATTTATTCAAATGATAACTTCTTAATACTAAGCCAAATTTTACTTCTTATACTCAAATTAAAAAAAATCTTATAATTCTTTCCTTCTTAAGAAATTTCATCCTCAAAATTTAACCAGCAAGACAGTAGCGCAAAAAAATTATTTTTTATTACTTTTCCTTTTGAATTACAGCCTTATAACATTAAAGTTATAGCTTTTTTGTTCTTCTTACTTCCTTATTCTCCTTTCTCGCCAAAGTCAAAGTTTGATCTTTTTAAGCCTAAACTTTTTTCTACTCATAGGGTTGCATCTACCAACTGTGTGTAGTCGCTCATTATCAAAATTGGCACAATAGGTGTCCTGATCTCCTCTCGCAAGCCGTTTACAAAATGTTTGCATCTTTCTCCCTCATCTATGATTAATATTAAAGCATATTTCGCCAAATCCATGAAGTTCTTCTCATATTCAGCAAGTGAGAATCTTCTTTGTTCCAAATAGAGGAACTCATCTCTCTTTTCTTCTACATATGACACTTCAAAATATTTGCCATTAAATATTCCCTTAAATTCTTCCCAAGTCACCCTTCCTTGCTTGCTTTCTTCTTGTATCCACCAATCTTCAGCTTCCCCTTAGAGTAGAAATACTGCTAAATCTACTCACATCTCTTATGGACATTGCATAACCCTAAAGTACTTCTCCAATGTCCGAATCTATTTCTTAGCTTCCTTTGGGTTAGTTGTTCCACTAAACTCAGTGGCTCTCAATGACTTCAATCTTTATTTTCCAAATCTTTCCTAAGGTTGTTAGGCTATTACACTAATCAGCCTTTCTGCCACTCGGTTGTACAAAACTTCCTCTTGATTCCTTCTCACATCGAGGTTTATAGAATTAGCATATGAGTTCATTGTTGTTTCAATTCTTTCAAAAAATACTCAACTTAACCTGAATTTACTTATACTTTCCTGAAGAACGTATTGCTTTGATACCAAATTGTCACACCCCAAACCGTACAGCGACAATAACGCCGAAGTAGTAGGAATAGGATGTGAGTTTGTTACAACCTTGAACTTTTCTTATCACAAAAACTTATACTTAACCATAAAAGATATTATCGGTTAATCCTTTTCGTGAATTTATTCAAATGCCAACTTCTTAATCCTAATCCGAATTTTACTTTCTATACTCAAATTAAAAACTAGTCTTACACCTTGTAAATTTATACCTTCGCTTTTTATATGTTACAATTCAATAAATGATCTAAATTCATCATGTTCATATCTTTCTTTCTTTATGTAGTTCAATACAAAAAGTGCATATAAGCTAGAGGAGATTCAAACAAAATGGGCAGGTTTTGTTGGCCGATTTGTGTAAGCTTTTACATGTTTCTTTTTTGTCGAGTTAAAGTTAGTAGTTCAATTTAGTTTTTGAAGGAACTGGTTATTGTACTCATACTTTAGTTTTGGGTTTTTCTGCTTGTAGATTTCTACTTGTAGTTTTTAAAAGGGCGGGTGGCCCTATATTTTTTGGAAGGGTAGGCGGTCTCATCGTAATTGATGTTTATTGGATAGATTGTACATATACTTGAAGGAAAAAAAGCCCTAGGCAACAAAACATTTTATAGAACCATTACTCAATTTAATTTGGAAATCCCAAAATACCAATACATTGGCAAAATAATATAGAAACTAATTTTCTTATTATAATTTAAAAGCTAAGTAGCTTTCTAAATATAGATTAGGGAAAGAAAAACTTACGTAGTTTGACACTTCTGAATCTACTAAAAAACTTCAAATTGGGACATCACCTGTCAGATACTTTCCTATCCTCTAGGATGGGATGGGTTTGTGGTAACCAATTGGGATGAGAAAAAGTTTTGAGAGAAACTGTTTTTTGCAGAGAGAAAAAGCATTGGCTTAATTGATTTTTTTATTAAGAAAAATTGTTTTTCTTCTCCATATTTATAACTCCCTTTCCTTGAAAGAGTAGGAGAGAATCATGAGATTCTATTAAATTAAAAAATATTAAATCAATAGAAATTTCAAACCTACTAATGAATTAATTAATTAATTAATCAATCAATTAATAATTAATCAATCATGTTTAATTATTATTTTCATGTAAATCATATTTAGTTAATATCTCTACAATATCTTATAGTTTTAAATTAATTTAATTAAATAAAACTAAACTATTAATTAATTATTCAATTAATTAATAACTAAATTAAATATCTTATGCTTAACTTCAATTAAATTCGAATCATATTCAAATATAAACAGAAACAACTTTCGTGCCACAGAGAGGGTAAGACCCTTTGTTCAAAAATTGGAGACACCATTTAAGAAAACACTCATCTACTTACCCTAAAGTCGAGAAGAAGTGAATTCCATCTTGTGTAATTATGTTTCTAGCTCCCCACTTGGTCCTGTCTCCAAATGATAAGCATATTGAGTCAACAATCTGGCCGTTCTCACCCGTACAAATCAAAGGACAATCTCTTGCAAACTGGAGTTCATAATACACTCAGGAATAAGACTAAGTTACCTAGGACATCGTAATGAAATAGAAGCATAACTAGTTAAAAAGTTACATCTAATGGTTACTATTTTGTGGTTCGATCTTATGCAAACTCATGTCATAGGATACCCTCACTCACATATCACCTACACGAATGCGTTGGATCATTGCGTTTGAATCAAATACAAA
>JBBPDI010000022.1:13301763-13320248 GCA_037974545.1 Cucumis variabilis
ATAGACCTGAATCTTACAATCTCGTTTTAAAATTTTAAAATTGTTCAATTTGAGATGATGGTAATGAAATAAGGTGGCAAATACAGTAGGTATAGACACTGCAAGAAGATTTGAATAAAAGACCATCATTTCTATAAATAGAGCAAGAAAAGTAGAAGATACTCTTTCTCCTCGAGCTTTACCGACGTGCCTCCATATTCAGGCAAAAGAATGATATCACCTTCTTTCACACTGACCGGAACTAGATTCCTGCTAATATCCCACGCACCAAGACCCACCGCAATCACCTTGCCGGAGTTCAACTAAAGGGTGCAAAACCCAATAAAAATGAAATAAAAGCGAAGAAACAGAAACCGAAATGGAATAAAAGAGAGAATGAAAGGCACATTGGAGATACCTTGGAGATGGGTGATTTTGGAGTTTGAAACTCTAAAAAGAAGAAAACCTAAATCGTAACCATATGAAGAAAACCTAAATCTAGACTTTGGTAGTGTAACCATATGAAGCTCGACGACGCTTAAAGGCGACGAACGGATGCGTGAGAAAATCAATTGACAGCTACTCCGAGCGAGCGACATTATGATCGACATCCGATAGCATGTGGTCGATGGAGACGGTGAAAGTTTATTTTAGGTCGTGGGTGAAAGAGAGAACTTAGAGAAAGAGAGTGGGAGACTAAGAGAAGCACATGAACTTTCTCCTCTTTTTTCATTTGGCTTTTTGTTTCCCCCCTTTTCCATTTGGAGAAGAGAAGGAAGGCTAGTAGGAAATTTTTAGTGTGAAATTTTGAGAGGGAAAAGTAGTGTGAAATTTTGAGAGGGAAGGGGATGAAGAAAGAATAAAGTAAGAGAGAGGTTATTTTATTTTTTATAAAATAAAAAATAAGTTATAAAATAAAAAAATTGGTAAAGTAAGAGAGGGAAATTTAGTTTTTAGAACCCAAAAGAAAAATTAAAATGAAATTAAAAATTGGGAGGTCATTAATGTCGGTTTGTATAAAATAAAAAAATTAAAAATAGAGAAGGTCTATGTCGGTTTTTACAAAATTAAAAAATAAAATAAAAATGTGTGGACCATTAATGTCGGTTTAAAAACGACATTAAACTCATATCATTAATGTCGGTTTAAAACCGACATTAATGATCTGCCTTTTTAAAAACGACATTAAAGGCAAAATTTCATTTTTTCCACCTGACATCAAAGGGCAAATTTGTTGTAGTGCCACTAATATGCTTCTATTAGTAACATTCATAAACAGTATTAAAAGTTTATAAGTGGTTATCATCGATAGAATTTAAAATTATGTTATAGTTTGTAAATATTTTAATTTATTTTGTTAATTTTAAAAGTATCTCTTTTGAATACCCATTAAAAATCAATTGTGAAAAAAATTGAGAGTTTATTTTTGGTTTTTAAGATTTAATTTGAAGAATTGGTTGGAGCTTTTTGGCATTAATTTTTAGTGGCATCCAATAAGATCGGGATTGAAGGTCTGAAGTCAATTTGTAAGTAAGTCGGAGAATTAAAGTTGGATTTTAATTTCATTAATCAAATTCGTTATGCATGTGGATTCATTGCATTGAGAGGGAATATGTATTGAGTTGAGTTAAATAGCATTGACAACATGATTAAATTCATTGTGATTTATTTTTGTAAAATCATGGAGCATCATGATTATGTAAATAGAATGAGATTATTGAATAAATTTTACATGATATGTTTTTCACTGAACTACAACGTTTTTGGACTAATGATAACTCTAACTTTGGCTATTATGCTAGCATACATTGTACCTACAATGTCGTGTGGAATCACCATTTATAGACTTTTAAATGTATTGACTCACAAGTGTATCTTCGGGTTTACTTTTATGACTAAGTGTGTTTCTACAGGGTCACTAGATTGATTGATATATGATTATATGAGATCACTAGATATGTATGTGCTTAAAAGAAAATTATCCGTTCACCTAGTGGATCTAACAGTGGGTCCCTTCCTGAGTATTTTATATGCTTAACCCTTTTTCATGTTTAACTTTCTAGGCAAAGACAGAAGAAAAGAAAGCTAGTGAGTGACCAGAAAAACTCGTGACTTATTATTTAATGTTTTAGAACGATATGCATATTCATAAATACGTTTATTTTAAACTCACGATTTCTCTTATATGTTTTAGGTATATGTTGAATAAATTACTTTCTTGTTTTATTTTAAATTTGTTTTTGCCAAATATTTTGTTTTTTTTACCTAGATTGTTTTTTTATGTAATAAAATAAAATAAATTTTGCATTATTTTAATTTTTAAAAATTTGTTTTTATTAAGTAATAACCTCCGATTAAGTTTAATTAAGTTTGAGTCAGTTTTTCTTTTAAGAGTAATTTTTCTTTGTATGTTATTTTGGAATGCTCTCATTGCTTTTTTAATTTTTTTCGTATTAAGGAATTCATTTTGTCCCATTTTCATCATGATATAGGTTCATTTAATTCATCTTTTTCACTTTAATTATGCTACAGTCAAATGAAAAGGTAATGTTAATTAACATGTTCTTAGAGACAAATGCCAGTGTGTATCTTCACATAATATTCTGAGATGGTAACTACGGGACCGTCCAAAAGAATAACTACAGCTTTTATCTTTGATGAAACGGATCTCATATCTACTTCATCTCATGATTTATAGATTGTCTTTTTTTCTTTTTTACTCCATTTTAACCTTTCAACTTTTTCTTTGTCTTTTTTGTAAAGCTTAATATCATATCATGCAACTAACCATGATTATGCATTGATCGTGATTGATGATGGTTTGACGACTAGAATCTCACTCACAATAAAGGTAGATCACTTTTCTTCTCCTACACGATCAGTTTGACCATTGCCGGAGGGGACGGGGGTTGGTTATAATTTTGGAAATGTGTTCTTTAAGGAGAATTCATAGTTAGTTGTACTTTTGAAATTATTCATATGTGGTTAACTATAATGTTAAAATTTGTTCATTGTATTCTATTTGGAATTGTTCATATGGCTTTGTCCATATTCTTCTTATAACTTAGAAATCCCTCTCGTGAAGTTGTAAGGTTATACCATCATATGGTTAATTTTGAATCAAAAGTATATTTGGTTTGATCAATATTTATGATATATCTATATGAATAATTATTGGATAAAAGTACAGGAAAAATACATAAACAATTTATAGGAAAATATCCAAATTAAAACATCTTAACAAGGAAAATACGACAAACAGATTTGACGTTTTCTAAATGTTAACGGCGTATAAAACATTTTGACGTTTTTCACATATTAAGTAAAATAGTTCTTTTATGTTTTTTAAAACAACTTGACACTTTTTTTTTGTATCAAATAAAAACAACTTGACATTTTTCACCTGTAAAGTAATATTGTTTTACATTGTTTTTGATTTATTACATGTAATCCTCAAGAACGATAATCTTGACATTTAATAAATGTGAAAGTTCAATAGTCTTAACGTTTATTAATGGTCATCAACTTTGACATTTATGATAATGGCATCAAGTATAGTGATTCTTGACTTTTAAAAAACTTTAAAAGAGTCTATTTTTGTAGTACTGTTTAGACGTGTGTGTAAAACCATGAAATAAACACTTTTGTCATTTCAAACCCATTATGAAAATATGTTCTAAGTAGTTTAAAACCAAATTTGCTAATTAATATGCAAAAAATACATTTAAAAAATATAATTTAATACGAACGTTTCATAAACATAAAAAATCGAAAAAATATTTACGGTCCGTATAACAAAATGAAGAAGCCAATGAAACTGATCATTTTTTAAAAAATTCAAGTTTGTCCTTCCTTATCACCGTCTTTCTTCTCTTATCGACTGTGATTTTTTTCTTTTTCTCTGCGATCTTTTTTCTTTTCATCGTCCTTTTCTCTTATTATGCATTTTTTTAAATATGTCTGCTTGCCAGCCTTCCTTTCCATCCGCAATTTTTCTTTTCTTTTCATCGTCTTTTTCCCTCATTCTGTAATTTTTTTTTTCAAACTGTTATTTTGTTGTTTAAGATTGTGTGCCAAATATAAAAAATCGTTGGAATATTGGAGTGTCAAATGTAAACGATCGTGTACAAAAAATAGCTAAATCTAAATGATCGTTTCCCAAATCTAAACAATTGTCTACCAAAAATTTTTGAAAAAAAAAACGTTGAGATTTTGCAATCCAAATTTATAGGATCAAATTTAAAGGATAGTGTGACAAATCTAAATGATAGTGTACCAAAGAATCTAAAAGAAAATTATTGAGATTTGACTACTCAAATTTAAATGATCAATTCTAAACGACTGTGTACCAAAGAATCTTGAAAAAAATTGTTAAGATTTGACTACCCAAATTTAAATGATCAAATCTCAAGGATCATATATCAAATTTAAATGATCGTGTGTCAAATCTAAAGTAAAAAAAATGTTGAAAAAAATCGTTTAGATTTGGGCACAACTAAATCTTAGCGGTTGTGTAGGAAAGAATAGTCAAATCTAAATAATGGTTTTCCACATGTATTACACGTGCGTTTTTCAAATATATTAGGCGCACTAGATGTCAATTAATCGCAAACATTTTTTTTGTATTTTTTATTGTGGGCATGTGGGTTTGTTCTGTTTTCGAAATTATTCTATGGGTAAAATATTTTGCCTCTTTGTTATATAGGTAAAATATTTTGCCTCTTTGTGATTTAAAAGCATAATAAAAGTGAACATGATAATGATAAAAGTAATATGTTTACCTTGTAAATTTTACTCTCAAACCTCGCTTTAGTCTCTTTTTTTTTTTTTTTTTTTCTTTGAAGCCTTTGCAAATGAGATTTGCAGAGACAGGATAAGGATGACGTACAAATGCAAATTTTATTGTTTTTATTCTTCTGCTTTGACTAAGATTACGTAAAAAACAAATCCTACAAAAGTTTCAACACCAATCATATTATTTATTACTATATAAATTAAAAAGGATTTGAGTGTGCTTACTCATTGGCGAACATTACAGGATGGAAAAGGAAAAGCATCAAAGTTAAGAATAGCAGAGCAAATGCAAAATGAAAGTTGAAAAAGTACAAATACTGTCCAGTAGGAGAAAGAAAACGAGCACAGTGGTGACTAATGTAATCCAACTCTGCGGTTTTTCTGACTAAAATAACTGGAAACAACATTTGACTCCAAAAGCTGGAGGAAATGAATCTGGTTAGAATTTAGAGATCGAGGTGTCTTGTATTGATTCATTGAAGCACCTCCATTGATGGCCAGCTTCATAAGTTTCTCAAACGTCCCACTCTTTACGACTCTAATCTCCAACGGGTTGATAGTCATTTCTTGCGATCGTTTTATACGATAGAATGTAGTAAATGATTCTTCGATGGCAAAGCAACAATCGTTAAACACTGAAGATGGAACGAAATGATTGGTTTGTGTGTTGTGGTCATTACCATCAATTAATAACTCCCAGTACAACACATAGTGTCCAGGAATTGTTGAGGTATCAGCATAGCTTGTGTAGTCCACAATTGTTGCCCCAAATGGCTTCAGTACACCACCAGCATTTTCTACACCCATACGAAGATCCGATTCATTTGTTTTCTCGTACTCAAGGTTTAGAACAACATTTTTCCTGCGTACAAAACTAAATTTTGGGGCTTTGTTTGTGAATCCTGTCACCCGAACAATGTCACCCAAGCTACATCGGTACAAACCTAAGTTAATAATAATTTTGAACTGTTAGAAAAATAAACTTGATTTTCAAATAAAAATCAAATTTCTAGAAGTATTAATATAATATTTCTAGAAAAATGAATTGTAGGAGACATTTTAGAGAAAATTGAAGAAATTTCTGGAAAATAAGAGGAAGGGGTGTAATTATAAATAATATTCTAGAGAGATTAGATTAAAAATGTGTTGGTAAAATTATACCAATATATTTAGTAGTATCAACTAGTACAAATAGGAAGGATGTTCTAGTACTTGTATCAAGCCAAAAAAAAAATTAAAAGTGTAATAACACAAATAACCTCTTTTCTGAATTCTCTTTTATAAATTTCCTCTTACATCAAAAATTTCTTTCCAACATAAACTACACTTAGATAATCTCTTTTAATAACTATTTATGTATCTAAATTAAAATGATGTGCATCTTACCTGAGTAAAGGAATTTTGTATTATGTACTAAATTCTTGAAAACTAAAATTGTCATGCCCCACTGCAGAATTGGTCTCTGTGAATAAAGGGAGGAATGCTGTCTAAGCCGAAAATGTATATCACACCTCATGATAACGTCGATTGCTTAGTAAGCAGAATAACTTTTCAACGAATACTTAAACGCAAGGCTTAATGCCAAGCTTTCTTAACACAACGCAACGGAGTACAACAACTTTTACTCTCATTTGGCTTAATGTCAGTCTTTCTTAACACACCTTAGTTCTTTGCCTTGATCGCCTAACCACCTCTCTTAACGATCTGTGTTTGAGGTTACTTTCTTCCAAACTCAGATCTCTCTAACCCTCTAGCTTGATCTTGCCATTCTGGGTATTGCACTCGCCTACCTTTTGAGCTGAGCCATTTGCACTAAGGAGCGATTCGCTTACCAATTGACTCCTCAAGGGTATAATAGAAACATTCACAGCCAATGCGACATGTAAGACTATTGAAACACACTGTCTTATCTCTTTAGCTTGGCTACACATCCTTTTAGAACTAATCTTTGCATGGCCTCAACACCTAACAAGACATATATAGTTAGTCCTAATTCCTTCCTTCTCTACTTCTAGGCTCATCTTCCCCAAAGCAGTTCTCTCATCCTGCTGTTCAGCACTCCGAACTTCTTCTTGTCCCTTTCATCATAAAGTCTTATCTTTTTCCACCAAAGACTCTCCTCTTCCTTTAATTTTTCCACTAAAGAAGCTTCTACGATTTACACGTGTCACCTTGCTATTTTGCCGCGTCATGCAGCCGACCCAAACTCAACACATATATAGTCTGAATATCAACAACGATTTGACTTTCCCTTGAGACATGTACACCTTATCTTCTTAGAAAGTCAAACTCTTTAATAGTCAGACTCTCTCTTATCTTTCTGGAAAACATCAGATTCGTACTTTATCAGGTCGTTCAATCATGTCAAGAGGGCACTTACTTCTCGTTGCACTCTAGTAGGCATGGGTACTTCTTTTCGCATTATTAAACACCTAACTTTTAACATTTAACGTAGACCTCTTCCTCGCTACTTACTCGTATCGCCTCGCTTGCACTCATGTGATATGACTTAGACAAGCATTTCTCTTTATGTCGTCTCCTTCTCTTTTTCATGCTCCTTCATGGAATGTCCTATACTTCTATCCAAAATGACTTCCAGGTAAGGATCCTCGCCAACTGGAGTTCCTTTCTTCGGGTCAGGGTCTCATGCATACTCATTTCGTTTAATATATATATATATATGTATATTCTACTATTAGAAATCTATTCGCTCGGCATCCTTGCCACAGGATCTTTAACGTGCTGCCAATATGCGATCAAGGGCCTTACAAAAATTGTTTATTTTTTTAAACTATTTTTTTAGTATTCAAATTTTGTCTTAGGATTTTCAAATCATTAATTGGTATTTAGTAAAAAGTAAAAAATAAAGAAATTTAGATGAATGAGTGTTTTATAGGCTAATTAATTTTAAAAGCTAAGGGTTTATTTGGTAATCATTTTATTCTTTTGTTTCTATTTTTAAAAATTAAGTTGGTAGACACTTATTTCACCTTTAAATTTTTGTTGATATGTTATCTACTTTTTATCAATCATTGAAAAATCAAACCAAAATTTGAAAATAAAGAAATAAGTAGCTTTTAAAAAATTTGTCTTTGTTTTCTTACTTTGTCTAAGAAATCTACTATCGTACTTATGAAAAATACAAATTATTGTACAAAATAAGAATGAGATAGAGATAGGTCTAATTTTCAAAACCAGAATAAAAAACGAGGTTGCAAGTTATCAAAGAGGCCTAAATAGTCGCCAAACAATATCTTATGTATATGGTTTTGATTTGTGAAAATTAAGTTTATCAACACACCAGTTCCATCTATTAATTAATTTCAATAAGAAAATGGTGTGAAATTAGCTAAAAATGACGGGTTACGATACAGATTCAAATTTGAGATTTGTATCCATGTAGTCTTTGATATGATTTTTTTTTAAAAATGTAGTCCATGATTTTTAAAACTCATAAATGTACTGAAAACAAAATTCAAATCTTAAGAGATGGTTTGTTTTTCAAGATGTAAATAACTTTAATATTTAGATCCCTAAGTTATAAATAACAAGAATTATAGAAGTCCAACACCTTTTGCATGTTTGTCATGAAAAAATACTTTACATAAACTGATATTTTGTTATACTATATTAAAATGATATTTTGTCAACATCAATTTCATTAAATAAATGAATATTTTTAAAAAGAATAGATTTTACAAAATATTTACAATCTATAGCAAATTCTATCACTGATAGTCATTGATATGCTATAGTGAAAGATGAGTATCAATTAGAATTTAAAATTTTGCTATAGTTTGTAAATATATTAATTTATTTTGCTATTTTTAAAAATACCCTTTAAATAAACTTAATTTAACAATATAAATTAGCATACAGTTTTTATTAATTTAAATTAAATCTTCTCGTAAATTAGTACTGTTTATATTGTTTTGAAATTTTATTCTTCTCATTAAGATTTTTTATAAAATAAATATTAAAATACATATAAACTTAAATGTTTAATGTATCCAAACAAAATAAAAACTACACCATAACAAAAAAAAAAAAATGATAGGAGATATGCACACAAATAAACACATCGATTTAAGAAAAAATGAACGGTAATAGATAAAAATGAAACAGAGTTGACATGATAATTCAAAAAACCTATATTTACTACCGCTACAAATTTGATCTTTATTGAGTATACAAAGTTTGGTGTTTTATGGTCATGAAAAATATTTTTTTGGATATAATATTTATGTTGACGTTTATGTACGGGAAGAAAATTTTTCTTATTTTATTGAATAAATAAAAAAAAGATTTTCAGGTTGTGGTTTCAAAACTCCGAATATACTGCCTATAAGAACGTGGTCGTAGGGTGAAGAATATCTAAATGCAAAGTGATATCTTACCCAATACTATGCAATAAACACCACAATTCAAAGCGTATATAATTTAAATTTACATTTAATAATCTAATAATTAGTTTTCTTTTTGAAAGAATCGAGTTTTCCAAAAAATATATATTAGCTATACACGCACACGTACACAACAGAATTTGAAGTTATGAGACTCAATATTGAAATTTATGCAGATATGAATATTGAATAAATATAGTACGAGAAAGGAAAAGCGGTCACTTACCAGCGAAAGTGGTGATGACGAGCTCATATTCTTGTCCTAACTTCACATCAACAAGATCAACTAATTCTTGGGTCACTTCGCCATTGATATTTGTGGTATCTATTGGTAAGAACTCGAAATACGCCATAGTAGGGATCAAAGTGTAGGAGCTTTCATTAGGGTCACATATTGGATCCAAATTCAAGCCAAGGAAACATTCAGTAGAACCATAATGGTAAAAAAAAAATAGGGAGATTGTTTGTGTAGTAATTTATCAATGGAATGTATTGTGACATGCTTCCTGTGGCAATAGCCTTAATATATTTAGTGTTTGGCCACAATCTTGGAACAATTCCTTTCCATCTTCCTTTGCTACATTCAGTTTCAATCAAATCTGCAAGCTGAGGATTGGGTTTTAAAAGAATCTTCATAACTGATTCTCTCAGTGATAAGTCTGTAATTTTGGGGTTATTAATACTTCCTGTACGTATATCACTAACCAAATCAACCCAATGATTTTCAACTTAAAAACGTGAATCAACCCAGAAGAGAAAACTGCACCAACTTGAAAAACTAGATCGTTTTGGTAGAGCCCACAAAGAAGCTGACAGTATAAGCTTTGGTATGTGTTCGTGCAGAGAAGAATGTCATCAGGGATTGCGTTATTCCCACTTGCTACACTTTTGAGATTTAATGATGTTTTGAGCTGTCTTGTAAATACAGAATGAACAAGAATTCCAGATTTTGTCTTATGATCAGGCTTTGCAAAGTGAAAGTTTGTAGCTTTACCTTTGTGCCAATTGATATTTGGAAACAATTGTTTCGTCCTTGCCATCTAATAGTTGAAAAAAGACAACCTTCTCTCAAACTCTTTTTCATATATTGGAACTAACTTGGGTTGAAGCCATGCATTAAGAGTTGATTTAGCGTTGAAGTTCTTAAGCTTAATTTTTTTTTTTCATTAAAAAGGATTATCTGTATTTGTATCAAGTTGCATGAAGTTAATAAAAGTTGTTAAGTTATGTCAAGCTTGAAGTGTTTGAGTTCTTATCCCATAGAATGTTTTCAATAAATAAAGTTTAAGTTAAGTTGTTAACTCGGTGTTCTAACTATTCATTTAGGCGTTGGAGTTGTCCAAGACACAACCACGCCTTATCGTGAGAAGGATGCATTATAGGTGGGGTCATGATGTCACCTGTAATTTATTTGCACTATAAAGAATCTAGAAAATTTTACTATTCTTTAAATAGTAGAGGTTTATTTGACTTTTAAATCCCCTAAAAAGATCTTAAATATCATCCTGGCAAAGGGATCACAAAATCTATTTTTCAAAAATCACAAAATTGAAAAACCCATAAAAAAGAGAAAGTAGTTTTTTAAATTGTTTTTAATTGTTCTAAATTAGAGGTGGATTTATGGAGGCGTCCATGTGGTTATGTCCAACCCTATCATTTTCATTTTCTAAGAGAGCTTTTGTCGTGGAGAGTTGGCAATTCTTACCCAGAGAGTTGATCATATGTAGAGTTAAATTGTTTGTGAGTGGAATTGTCATAAGTTTATGTTTGATATGTTATACAGTTGGAGTTAGAGTTGGAAAATATGGTGTAGTTTTTGTTAATGGAATTGATTTTTTTCGTGCATTTAGTGCTACTTTTTTTATTTTGCAACTGTACACATAATTTCAAATTTATAACACTAAAATTTCTTAATTTTTATTTATTCTTAAAATAGTAACAAATTTCGATAAGGTAGCTATATACTTCATTACACAAGTTTTGAATTCAATTTTTTAATGATTAATTACATAACTTATGGCCTTTTTTGAAAGTATATAAAAAGAATTAAAATACTTTTAAAATATGTAGTGAATCTTTATAATCTATCAATAATATATCAATAATAGAAACTAAAATTTTGTAACACCACTATAAAATTAAAATAATTTTTTAACTAATTGTCTTAATTTTATTTTTATTTTTATTGAGTGACCATTGGACATTATTTTTTAAAAATTGAATTAGGTGTTTAATTGGATTCGGTGGAATTAAAATTAATTAGTATATAAATATGGGTATTTATATTTAATTGTGGATTTGATTTTGGTGGAAATATTATTGATTATATATCTATCAAGGTTTTGAAATTTAGTCCAAACTCCATTTCGATAAATTTGGAAAAGCTAAGTAAATTAAATTTGTAATTTTGTTGGCAAGATTATTGGTTTAATTTTGTTTATGTATAGGTTAAATTTGGTAATAAATTTGCAAAGGAGTTTAATTCTAATATGACGTAAGCTATCATCCCCTCCCAAACCACCTATTTTCAACCTAAGAGACGACATGAAGTCAACAAATAATGTTCTTCTCTCAACAATATCTGCTGACCCTAAACTCTAAAGTTACGACTCAACTTGTAAACAAAGAAAACATATAACTCAAACCTAAGTGATATGACATCAATGCACCTATAGTGTACCCAAATAAAACAATAGTATATCAATAAGTCTTGTACAGACTTGACATGACTAAACACAACTCTTTCAAAAATACACACGTAACCTTACTTCACCATCTCGAGATTAGTAAAAACCTCTCAATACTTGCTAGACGGTCTAGTCAACAGGCAATGGTAGGCTCATCTTAAGAATCTTGATCATTATCTGGAATATGAGAAAACATTTTGAAGAACAAGTTGAAAGACTTAAGGAGTGACACTTAAGGAGTGACAGTTTTCTAAAACATGTTTTTCGAAATAGTTATGCTAAATGCAGAGTTAAAAACATGTAAATCTTTCAAATAAAATTTGAAAAATTGCATTAGATAACAAACACGTTTAGAAAAAAACAGCCCATGTCACCTCTTTTTTGCATATTGCGAATATGACAAATTTGAGAAGTAATTAGTGATATCAGACGGCTATGAAACGGCTATCAGATGTTTATTGAAGGGCTATCAGAAGGTTATCGACTTTTGAATTTGCTACTTTTGCAATTTAGAAAATGTAGTGACATGGATCTATTATCATAAATTTTTTTGCTATTTTTACAAACAAAATTTTTATAAACATGTAGCTTAAAACTTACAAACGTTTGAAATACATTTCATAAAACTTTAGTTTTACTTGACATGCAAACATTGAAAATATGTTTCATATGCTTTACTTGATTATTACTCTATAACCCGACCATACGGGAATCATGGGTATTAGTACAACTCACTGATAACTTGTAGAAATACAAGTTATTATGGCCTTTTAGATAGAATAATGGGACCAAAATGCATCATAAGGATGTCATAACACGTAACTTGTATTGTAAACGAATAACTTTTTAGAAATACACTTTACATAAGCATTATGTCTGTTTTACCCTATTTTTAGTGTCTAAATGCATGATTATCAACAAAAGAATAAGATAACGAATCGCAACGAAACTCGCACGAAGACTAGGAGAGAAGACCAAATCACCATGCG
The DNA here is from genome assembly GCA_037974545.1 of Cucumis variabilis. Classification (NCBI taxonomy): domain Eukaryota; kingdom Viridiplantae; phylum Streptophyta; class Magnoliopsida; order Cucurbitales; family Cucurbitaceae; genus Cucumis; species Cucumis variabilis. The sequence continues at coordinate 13,314,616 of JBBPDI010000022.1, forward strand.
AGAAGAGATTCACTAAAGGACAAAAGTGGTAGATGAAGTTGATTAGACGTGACAACATAGGCAACTTTCGACGCTGACATGCTTAGAGAGAGAGATTTTTCACCTAAATTTGCATATAGAAAATAACCTCATCCTTGCCATTAAAGGAGGCTAGACATCTAAATGGACCAGACACTAGAAAAAGAAGGAAAGGAATAGCCTTCCCATCATCTATAAGGTTTTCTTCTTTTCCATTCAGAGCGTAGTGAAAGCTTGTACTCTAAATGAAGAAGATCACATCCTCCATCTCCCCTTAACTTGTAATGTCTTTTCTATTCTTTCCATTTTTTCATTTCTTCATTGTATGTTGTTCATATTGTATAGTGACCGAAGGCCTATATTTATTAATACAATGTATTCTTACACATCTTCAATCCATCCATCTCTTTATTGTTCATCTGTCTTTGTGTTATATGTAGTTTAGATTTATGGTGTATGCTTGATAAGAAGCTTTACTTACAATTTTATCGCTTAATTGAGTAATTTTCATCACTTGTCCAGTGTATATTGTCCACTACCCCGAAAGGGTAAGTAGTAAGGATATGGCTAACGCAGGCAAGAAAGAGTTTTCTCCTTAGCGAGATAATTTCCATCATTTTTATCCCGAAAGGTGAATAAGTGTAGGCAATAGGCACCGAGAAGGTTGCTATCCTTAAATGCGAAGTTCTATAAGTCTTATAAGTGAATACTTCGAGACATACCTTGTTTGTCTAGGCTTAGTCATTTGGATTCCGACAGGAGACCAAGTGTTGCATTCAATGACTCTGAAATGAGCATTTCTTAATCATAAGCTAGTTAATCAAGTTATATCGCATTGATTTGGTCATATAGCTTATTCGCATGGTAGCATTAAGACATTCCTTCACCCTCTTCTTTATACAAATTAGTTCACACTAATCATCTCAATCACCCTCATTAAATCATCTTTACAGAGTTCTCTAGGTGTATATAATCAGATTCAATTTATGCTCATTCATTTATACTCTTTTTATGATTTTATTCTTTTATATCGCCTAAATGAGAAGTAGACTCTAGAACTAAGCCTTGATTTCAGTTTCATGTGGTCGACTCTAGATCACCTACGTAAACCTATTGTTTCACTTACACTTAGACAAGCAATAGAAAACTTGTACAGTGAGGACTTAGAAATAGGTGGTGGGGCATTGGGAGCATTTTGTACGCAATGATCATGTTCACTTGCATGATGAAGAGAATAACAAAGAAGAACATTGTGCATGTTATGATCTGTATTCAATGACACATCATAAGAAGTTAAATATTAAACCCAACAAGGTTACTGTAATGCCCCAAAAATAAAGGTAATATTTAATTTAATTGTCCTAATTTTATTTAATTATGTTGGAACTATTGTGCGTTAATTTGATATATTTATTTAAAATGGATAGTTTTGTAGAATTAGAATTAATTAAATATTTATTGGTTGAATATTTAATTAATTAGTAGAATTGAATTTTTTTTGCTGTTGAGATTGAATTGAATTAAATACTTTGGATGTTTATTTAATTAAATTAAATGGTGAAATTTTTTGTTAGATATTTGATAATTGTATGTATATGTGGTTATATAGATATATATATATAATTATTATGAAAAAGAGTAAAGATAATTCTATTTGTGGAAAATTAATTATTATGGAAGATAATTAATTATTTGAGAAAGGATAAATATTCATTGTGGAGAGAAATTGATATGATCGGGTAAATAAGAAAGAGAAGGAATTAGATTTATTTGAAATAAAAATTGATCATTATATATTGGGAAAAATAAATGAAACATCCCAAATCGTTAAGGAGTTTTTACTAATCATCTTAAATTAATTGGGTGTTATACTTAGGATTGAAGTTAAAATTTAATTATTGGGTTAAGATAATTGAAGTTGGAATTTATGATATTTTAAAATAACTGATTTATTGCAGAAGATTTAGTTAAGTAAAATAATTGAGGATTTGAGTTAAATTAGGATCTTGAATGGAAAAGTTGGTTTTGGTGGTACATAATTAATTAAGTAGTATATATATATGGGTATATATATTTTAAGAATTTGAATTTTACTAGAATATGATATTAATTATTTGATTGTGTATAAACAATTAATATGGAAAAGTAAAATTATTTATATGATGAAATATAATTAATATGATTTTATTTGGAAAATAATTCTTGGGAGAGAGATGCACTACAAGAATTTTGACAATTTTCGAAGGTCAAAACTTTCGAAAAAACATCTATCGAAGGAAAAAACATTTAATAGTCCTTCGATAGATGTTTTTTCGAAGGTTATTTCAACCTTTGAAATGTGTTGAAATAGATCCCGTCGAAAAAACCTCAAAACTTTTTCGAAGGTTTACTAACCTTTGAAAATTACTAATTCTCAAAGGTTTATTAACCTTTGAAGATTAGTAATTATCGAAGATTTATTAAACTTTGAAGATCAGTAATTGTCGAAGGTTTTACTCACCTTTGATATCGGTTAAATTATTCATTGAAAAATGTTTATTATCAAACGATTTTTTTCGAAGGTTTACATAAAAGAACTTTTTCAACAAATGTATAAATCCTTCGAAAATTCTCTCACATAACCTTTAACACATTTATACAAATCTCAAAATGTTTTTACTAATTCATACGATATCAAATAAAGTTATAAAAAGAAATTTCAATTGACACAACATTTCTCTTATTTAATGATAGAAGCACAACATTAATCTTCAGTCTCCTCACAGAAATGGCTATCAATCACGATCAGAAATAATGCAGGGCAAAAAAAGGTGCACAAAAACTAAGATAATGCTTATTTGGCTTGATGATTTAACATGGAGATTTAGCATGGAAAAGAATCATCATGGAAAAGGAGGCTGGCTAGGTATTGAGGTTAAAAAATTAGTAAATAAAAATTGGCAAAGACTTTAATGTAAACCTTAAAAAAAAAGTGATATTCTCTCTAGAGTCACCTCTCTTTCTCCTCTCTCTACTTCCTCCGTTCTTCTGCCTCTTTCTCCCTAGCTAATCTTTCTTCTTCCCTTGCTTTCTCCTTTGCTTCCTGTCAGGTGACACCCACTTGAACATATTTCATCAAAAGAAAAATGATTGAACAACTTTCATTTAGTGGGTTTGTTGAGTCATAGTACGTTGTTTGTTTACTGAACAAGCACCTCATCCAAGCAATGAGCAAAAGCATTATCTTGTTTATGCCAAAAACAATGAAGAAATTCAAAACTTACTTCAACTTGGCCTTAATTTCTTAGCAAATAACAAGCAGTATCACTCTTGCATCGATCCCTTTCATCAATAAATGCAAACTGAACAATGTAAGTAAACACTTCAAAGCAATATGACAAAAGATGCCAACAACAACCAATCTAGATGCATCCACACGATAGAAGTTTAAATAACGAAAAAAATATGTGATTAACTTGAAATGTTATCCTCAACAAAACTCCTTCTTCAAATGATGGTTGGAATCTCCTTAAGGAAACAAACAAAAATAATAAGTAGGATGGTAGACAAAACAAGTACGACCTTAAACATTATGAGCCATTGGTAGAACAAAACTTATAAAAGTAAAATTATGAGGGATCTTTTGCCTACAAAGAACAACGAAAGAGCTAATTGAAAACTTGCCTAATCTATATAGTCTTCAACATGTGAGATATGTATTTTCCAGCATAATTTTGTGCACAAGAAACAAAATCATATCATTTAGGTCAAAATTCATGAAATATGTTGAGTCAAGGTTGTTTTCTCAGTATTAAGTAAATCCACCTGAAAGGATGACAATAAAAGACCAATCTAAATAATAAAATGTGAAGATGAAAACATAGAAATATGAACAACAGTACCTTTGTTGCTTCCATCTCAGCTTTCCTTAGAGCTCTCTCTTCCCTATAAAATTATTAAAATTAACAACAATAGAATGAATGGGAAATTGAACAAACAAGCAAAAAACAACCATATGAAGAAACGTTAGAAACCTTTCTTCCTGAAGAATCGCAGTCACTTGGTCATCCATTTGTTCAATTATTTCAGACCACTTTTCAAACAAGCATTTTGAAGATGATTCAGTGCAAATTAGCAATTACTATAAAATTTGTTTATTTCGTCTTTTGCTCTTTTGCTTGAGATGATTTATGGCATAACAGTAACAAAAGATGATTCAGTGCAAATTGCTCTTTCGCTCAAGATGATTTAGGGCTTTACAATTCTTGAGGTGCAAATTAGTAATTAAGTTTTTATTTCAAATCAACTTATTAATCAAATCAATAGGATTAACATAAATCAGCTTATTCAAAACAAGTAGAAAATGAAATCAATTACCAGGTCCGACGAGACTGACGGAGGAGGAAGCAGTGTGAATAACAACGAATGGAAAGTTAACCGGATAGATTGGAACGAGGAGATGGTCTAAAGGAACTCGAAAAGTTTGATTGAGCTTCGACTGTCGTACGCGGTAGAGGACGTGGAGCATAACTTGTAAATATTTTAACCTATAGCAAATTTTGCTATAACTTTTAAATATTTTAATTTATTTTGCCATTTTTAAAAATGCCTCTTAAATAAATATGTGTTTATTATATATTTTGGTGAGAGAATAATAATAATAACAACTTTATTATTATTATTATTCATGGTTATGAATGCCTAAGATTTTTTACATTTAAGGAATTTATTGAGGAAAGATAATGGGATAAAAATATTGATATTATATATATATCATGAAAGAAAAATGAAATAATAATGGTAAATATTATTATTTGAGTCCATAAATAGCATTAAAATGCTTAAATTAAAAAGAGAAAGAAAAAAAAATGTCCTTCATCTTCACTCAGTTTATTATTGAAATTTATTTTGGTTACATGCCTTTGGAAGGTCTCTTTAGCAAAACTTGAAGATTTTAAGTGATGAATTTTATCCATCAAGGTTGAATTAGTTTCAACCACAAATTTGGGACCGAATTAATTGGAGATTGTTTGCTGTCAGCTACGAAGTATTTTGTTTGGCTAATCTCAGGTAAGAGATTTTACTACTGGACCTTCTGATAAGCGTTCAATATGCTTTAAGTTTACAAAGCTAGAGGTCCTTGAAGGGATAAAAGCCCTATGACAGCGGAAGAATTAAAGAACCATTACTCAATTTAGTTGAAAATATTAAAATACCAGTACATTGGAAAAATTTTAGAATCAAAATTCTAAATAAAACTAAGCATGTTTTTTTATTTGAGAGATAAAAAGAACTTACTTTTGTTGATATCTCTGAATCTACAAACCACCGAATTGGGACACCACCCGTCGGAGACCTTTCTATCCATTGGGATGAGATTGATTTGTGGAAACCAATTGGGATGGGCAAAGGTATAGAGATTTTTAGAGAAACTATTTTCTTTTATTTTTTCAGAGAGAAAAAAGTCTTGACTTTTTACTTAATGAATTCGTTAAAGAAAACTGTTTTCTTCTACATATTTATAACTATTTTTCCTTCTTAGAATAGAAAAAGGAGTAGGAGAGAATTGCGAGATTCTTTTTATCAAATCTACTAATTAATTAACAATTAATCAATTAGTTAATAATTAATTAAAT
>JBBPDI010000022.1:13325241-13335476 GCA_037974545.1 Cucumis variabilis
AAACACCTTAACTTTGAGTGGCTTCATGAAAGTATCTACAATTTGATCTTCAGTCTTCACATAATCAACTTGAACCTCCTTCCTAGAAATGCAATCTATGATGAAGTAAAATCTTGTATCAATGTGTTTGCTTCGATCATGGAATACAAGATATTCTTTGCTAGAGCAATTGTTGATTTATTGTTTACGTGGATCACAGTTAGATCATCTTGCAAAATTCCAACCGTCTTTAACAAATTTCTTAACCAAACTGAATGACAGGCACATGAAGCTGCAACAACATATTCTACCTCACAGGTAGATAATGTCATAATAGGTTGCTTTTTAAAACTCCAAGTCAATGCAGTATTACCAACGAAGAAAATAAATCCACTAGTGCTCTTTCGATCATTAGTATCTCCAGCCTAGTCACTATCACAATAGCCTTTAAGCTTGAATTCTTTAGATGAAGGATAAAATAACCCATAGTCAAGCATACCTTTGAGGCAACAAAGAAATCTCTTTGCCACTTTCAAATGAGTAGTTGTAGGAGATTCCATAAATCGCCTCACCAATCCAACGCTGAAAAGAATATATGATCTTGTGCAAGTCAAATATCTCAAACTTCTAACCAAACTTTTGATTTATGAAGAATCAGCATCTCCTTCTTCATATTTAGACAGTTTGGTCCCAGTTTCAATCAAAGTTGGGACAAGCTTGGAATTGATCATATTTAACTTCTCTAGAATTTCTCTAGTAAATCGTTCTTGAGAAATGAAAATACTTTCCTCTGATTGCTTGTCAAGTTAACATGACATCAACCATATATCTATCATTTCAAAATCTTGGGTCATTTCCTTCTTGATCTTCAAACATACTTGCATGATTTTCTGTAAAAATTAAGTCATCCACGTACAAACAAACCACTAAAATATCTCCATGACCATTAGTCTCAATATAAAGAGAATGTTCATAAGGGCACCTTAAATACCCATTATCAAGGAAATATTTGTTGATTATGCTATTCCACATTCTCGGTGCTTGTTTCAATCCGTCTAATACCTTATTCAATTTTAGAACTTTATCCTCTTGGCCTTTCACATAATAACCAAGAGGTTGTTTTAAGTAGACTTCTTCTTCTTGATATCCATTAAAAAATGTTGATTCGACATCCATCAAAGAGATCTTCCAATGATTTTCAGCAGCTAGCGCAATCAACAACCTTATGGTTTTCAAACGAGAAACAGGAGCAAATACTTTATTATAATCAATGCCTTTTCTCTGAGAATGTCCTTTTGCAACTAATCTTGCTTCGTGGTTGTTGGTTTGGACTTAATAGTTTTGTTTGTGTGGGTAGCACAATTGCAATACGCCATTGAGTTAGGTCATTGTGCGTAATGCGCTCACTGTAACTCTATGTATAGCATTCATCAACTATAGGCGAAGAGTCATGGGTCATGATCATAGCATGTAAGATGCTCATTATGTGCCTCTCCATCGCATGATGCTTAAGTCCTTGTTAAATACAAGTTTTCCTATTGCTTGTCCAAGTGTAAGCAAAATAGCAGGTTTACCTGGGTGATCTAGGGTCAAACACAAGGAATTGTTCACAGACGTTAGTTCTAGGGTTCACTTATCATTTAGACATTATGATAATTAAGTTGAAAGAATACAAAGAGAATTAAAACTACTTTTTTATACTTAGAGACACATGCACAAAGAATAATATGTGGCAAGCTGAAAGATTAAACGAACTAACTTGCATGCGAGATAAGAGTGAAGGAAAGTCTACGTATTATTAGGTGATTAAGTAGTACGAGAGTCTTGATGTGATATAACTGCATAATCAACGCATGGTTAAGGCGACCTTCTCTCGAAGTGATATACCATACTTACTCACCTTTTGGGATGCAATTGACTATGCTTCATTAACCAAACTATACCTAGATGACTTGACTTATAATACTTATATGACTTCTTGTTTAAAGAAGACAACCTCTCGGTGTCTACTGTTCGTACTTGTTCACCTTTCGGGATACAAATGTTAAAAGTTACCTCGCTAAGGTGAAGTATGTTGCCAAACTCCTCTTTACGCGCATTAGTTCTGTACTTGCTACTTACCCCTCTCGAGTAGCTGGCAATTGACACTGGCCATGTGATGAATATAGCTCAACTAATGCGACAAGGTTTATAAGTTGGACTTCTTATCAAGAACCTATCACAACTCTAACTACAAATAACACATTGACAAGTGAGAAGTCAAGAAACAATGGATTGACAAGGTATAAATATGCAATAGAAATGTAGAGAATATAGGCCTTTGGCCAATGTACAATATAAACATTACATATATTACAATGAAGTGTAAAACTAGAGAGAAAGAGAAATGGAAAATTAGTACAAGTTAGAGGGAAAACGGGGGAAGAAATCTTTCTCTTGCTTAAGCTCTCAACTCTCTACTGGCCTATTCGAACCTTCTTGGCCTATTCAAGTCCCTCCCCCTTGTTGAAGATGAAGTGCTTCTATAGGCATATTTTTTATGGGAAACTTTTATTCCTCTATACGTGTTAACATTGACTCTAACATTGTAAGATCACGTTATTCCAACTACCATTCTTGTCTTCTAGTGAGCGTTCCTAGTGTAATGTCGTGGTTTCTTACCTAGGGTTGTTGACCACCAAGCTAGTTTCCATCGTGTAGCTTTTACAGGAGATGTTCTATGTGATTTGCTCTTCTCTTCTTTTTCCACTTATCCTGCATCTGAACATGATAATCGCGTAAAACAGACATGACACTTATGTAAGCTGTATTTTTAAATATTTATGAATTTACAACATGAGTCACTCATTCTGATCATCTTCTTATGCGTTTTTACCTCATTATTCAAATAAAAAGGGCTATAACAAAAATTATTTTGACATGTTATCACTTGTATCTCTCCACTTCTCCCTTTTCATTTGACACCTACCGCTTTCTTTCCATTTGGAAGGGTGGGAAGTTTTCACGTATCATTCTTTTTTATGGCTTTTATCTCTTCATCCATAGAAATCTTCCATTTGTCATTTTGTGAAGATTCTTCAAAATTCAAAGGTTCAATGTCACCAAATAAGCAAAAGAGAGTAAGGTTATTAAAACTTTGACTTAACTCTTCAGTTTCATCATATATGTGTCGTAAACTTGCACATGATGAAGGTGTGTTTTGTTGTGGAGTGATTGACGATGTTGGTGGTGTTGATAGAGAAACAATGTCACTAGGCTCATCATGATCATTTGGAAAAATTAAAAAAATTGTAGTTTTCTAGTTCATCATTTCAATTCCATGATGCTTCTTCATCAAACAAAACATCTCTGCTTATCATCGTCTTCTTTATCACAGGATCATAAAGGTTATAGCCTTTTGAGCTTGCATTATAGCCAACAAAACGTGAGAATCACTTTTATCATCAAGCTTATTACGCTTTTGATCTGGTATATGTGCATAAGCCATACATCCAAATACTTTCAAATAAGCAATAAATTTTTTTCTTCCCGTCCATGCTTGCTGGGAAGTTTTGTTCCATAAGCTTCTAATAGGGGAACGATTTGACAAGTACACTGTATATTCAACAACTTGTGCCTAAAATTCTTTTGGCATCTTCTTGCTCTTCAATGTGTTTCGAGCCATGTTAAGTATTGTTCAGTTCTTCCTCTCAACAACACCGTTTTGTTGAGGAGTAAATGGAACTATCATAGGTCGACGAGTTCCATTTTCTGTAAAAACAAGTTTTGAATTCATTTGAAGTGAATTCACCTCCCCTGTCTGATCTCAATGTTTTTATGTAATAATCACTTTCTTTTTCAACAAGGGCTTAAATCTCTTGAACATGCCAAATACTTCTGATTTTTTCTTAACAAAATAAACCCAAGTTTTTCTATTGAAATCATCAATAAATAATAAGAAATGATTATTCTTACCGAAAGAACTTGTTTTGATCAATCCACAATGATTAGTGTGAACTAACTCTAGTGGTCTCTCTCTCGAATATGATTCTTGTGGAAAAATCTTCCTTGATTGTTTACCATAAAGACAACCTTCACAAAATTGGTCTAGATGTTTCACATATGGCAACCTTTTCACCTTGTCCTTCCTGGCTAATAGTCTCAAGACATCAAAGTTCAAATATCCAAATCTCAAGTGCCAAATCCATTTGGATCTTTCAAATATGACTTTAAACATCTCGCAAAATCAGTTTGAATCTTTAATAAAAACATTCTATTTTTCGTCATTTGCAGTTTAGCAATCATATTGTCATGATTATCTCTTATCAAAACACTATAATCCTTCGTCAAAATATTATAGCCTTTCTCTAAAAGTTGTCCCAAACTCAATATGTTGTTCTTCATATTAGGTACATAATAAACATTAGAGAGAAACTCATGCTTCCCATTCTTCAAATTGATCACAATTTTACCTCTTCCTTTTACTAAATTTTTTGTGGCATCACCAAATTCGATATCGCTACCAACAGATTCATCAAGCTCTATGAACATTGATTTACTTCCACACATGTGATTTCTTTCACCACTATCGAGATACCATGCCTTGTTTTCACATGTTTTCACACCTTTACATGTTAGAAGCAATGATGAATTATCGCTTTCTTCATCTTTCTCAGGATAATTTGCATTTTCTGTTTCTGCATTTCCAGGAATAATGGCCAACTTTATGACAATTATAACATTCAACCTGTCTTTTGTCATACCTTCTGTCATTATTCGATCTTTCTCCATTTGACCTCGAATAATGTTGTCTTCCACGACCTCTTGATGAATTTGAGTTTGAATTACTCTCATCAAATTTTTTTGACCATAATTTCCTTGATCTCAACCTCTGAAATCACCACATCCATGAATACCACCACGTCCTCGACCTCGATTGCCTTTTTCTAAGGTGTCTTCCTTGTCTTTTAATTTCAACTTTGACTGAAAAAGTTGCTCAGTCGTTTGCTTGTTCTTCTTAAAAAGTTTATCTTTATGGGCTTGTAAAGAACCCACAAGTTGATCAATGGACATTATACTCAAATCCTTTGATTCTTTAATAGCTACAACGATGAAATTGAAGTTTTCAACCAATGAGCGAAGTATCTTTTCTGCTACTTGCTCATCACTTATTGTCTAACCATATCTTTTCATTTCATTTACTACTGCTAACAATCTTGAAGTATTATCTAAAACTTCTTCAAACTCCTTCATATGCAGTGATTCATAATCACTCTCAATTTTTTTAGGGCAAACCTTTTTTACTCGATCTACTCCTTTATACATAATGTCCAAAATTTGCCATGCTTGATGTGCACTAGTTGCTCCAAAAATTTTCTCAAAATTTGAATCATCAATGGCTTTATGAATGATGATGAGAGCCTTTTGATCTCTTTTCCTTGTATTTTCTAAATTTTCTCGTTAAGCTTGACTCAAAGCGGTATCACTTTCTGGTTCTTCATAACCATTATTAATAATGTCCTACACATCTTGTGAACCAAGTAGAGCTTTCATTGGAATACACCAGATGCTATAATTTTTTTTGTAAGTCGAGATACTTGGAAGGAAACTAAATTGTTGTTTTTCATTTGCAAAAAAAAAAAAATTTACACTCCAAACTCAAGCTCTGATACCACTTTGTTGGAAGCGTATGATTAACAAACTTTATTGGAAGACTTTAACTTTTTTATGTATATTCTACTTCTCACTTGGATAATATAGAACATTTCAGTCCTATCATACCACAAATTAAACACAACAATTTAAAATCTACACTTAATTAATATAAAACTCTTACTAAATTAATGCTAACATTTTAACTCACATCCTTTAATTTTTTATAACTCTCATGAATCAATTCATATATAACTTATTTATTTAAAATATGTTTAATTTTCAACAGTAATACATATGGATAAACATTTTTCTTTTCTCCATTTTCTAAAAAAAACTTTACCAAATTTTTTCTCTAACGTGAAGCATCTCCATCTACTATTAGGTAGGTTTTCAGAATGTTTCATATTTTGGGATAAAAGCCTTTTCCACTTTTTCTGCTATATTATTTATGAGGGTAAAGGCCCAGATATATACAAAGAGAATTCTTAGGTAATAAAATAATAAGGATAATAAAAGAGGACAGCTGGGTACATTTAATTGGAGGCAAGAGAAATCAAAAGAAGTAACCTCCACACATCAGAGGTGAGAAGAATAAATACTGTTACAGTGGCCATTTTACTATTTTGTTTTCCTTCCAAATTGATAATTTTCCTTAACATCCACCTTCAAACAAGAGGGAAAGTTGACGACTCCGAGTTTGGATCTTAAATTCTAAAACTGAATGTGAGTTAGGGACTTAGTTAAGCAATTTGCAATCTGATCTGTTGAAGGAATATACCGAACATCAAGAGAGCCTCGAAGGATATGGTCCCGAATAAAATGCACTTCAATCTCTATATGTTTCGTGCGAGCATGGAAGGCTGGATTTATAGCAAGAGCGCTTGCACTAATATTGTCACACCATATCACCGGTTTAAGAGACAAAGTAACATTTAATTCAGACAAGAGCTATTTCAACCATATAACTTTAGAAGCAGCAAGTGCCAATGCACGATACTCAGATTCAGTGCTTGAACGAGCAATCGCTGTTTGCTTCTTAGAAGACCATGACACCAAATTATATCCAATAAATACACAGTACGCAGCAACTGATTTTCTATCATCAACATTAGATGCCTAATCTGCGTCAGAATAAGCCATAATTAAGAGAGCCTTACCTTTTTGGAATGATAAGCCAAATTTTTTTTTGCCACTTAAGTATCGAAGGACATGACACGTTTAATTGCTTGGCTTTTGAAGAAACTGACTTAATTGATTAACTATGTAGGAAATATCCAGTGGTGTGTGAGTTAAATATTGGAGAGCACCGATTGTACTTTTGTATATGAAAGGATCAACAAGAGGATCCCCATCATTTGATGACAAATGCTTGCCTACAACACTTGGTGAAGGAGCAAGCTTTAATTCATGAAACTGTAGTTTATGGAGTAAGTCTTCAACATACTTCTCTTGATTTAGAACAAAACCAGATTAAACATAATTAACTTGAAAGCCCATAAAATAAGATAAGACTTCCAAATCCTTCAAGGCAAAACATTTGTCAAGAGAGTGAACAAATTCATCAATTTTCTTGGAATCATTCCCAGTAACCATAACATCATCAACATAAACTAACATCAAAATAACACAGCGTTGATGGCAAAAAATAAATAATGAAGAGTCAGATCTAGAGTTCTTGAAGCCCCAACTTAGCAACGTTTTGGACTGAGTTTCATTCCAAGTGCGTGGTGATTGTTTTAAGCCATAAATAGCCTTGTCTAGTTTACAAACATAATTAGGAAAACATAATGAAGGTTTTTGCATATACATGGTTTTCATTAGGCATCCATTCAAGAATGCATTGTTAAAGTCAAGTTACTGAAGTTGCCATCCATTTGTCACTGCAAAACTTACTCTAACACGAATTGTTGAGGTCTTAACAACCGGACTAAAGGTATCAAAGAAATCTATTCTTGGGTCTTTATGAAATCCTTTGGCTACCAAACGAGCTTTGTACCGTTGGATAGATCCATCAGCGTTGCGCTTTAACTAAAATACCCATTTGTTTCCGACAATATTTTAACAAGTTGATAGTGGCACAAGATGCCACGTTTTAGCTTTGAGTAAGGCAGCGTACTCTTCATTCATAGCGTGTTTCCATTGAGCTGTGGCTAAAGCTTGTGTAATATGAGTAGGTTTGGTTGAGCCCAATCTATGGTAGTAAAGGAGCAAAGTAGGTTTTTGGGTTTAAAAATTCCCAACTTTGCACGGGTTATCATTGGCTAGGTAGGAAAAACTTAGGTAGAAGGAGGAACAAAAGGATACGGATGAGAAGGGGAGGAACTTCCAGAGCATAAAAGGGAGGATTGGTTTATGGTGGATGAATGAACAAGACGGGACCGAAATAATTTGACGTTCACTGATGGGATTAGAAAGACTAAGAGAAGGAATTTGGTTGGATAAATGAATCGGTGGGATGATAGTTTGGGCCATGATTTGGTTAGTTTCTAGGCCCACATTATTGGATGGACTGATAAATGGTTGAGGATAAGTCTCACAAGGATGGAGATAAGGGAGGAGTATGTGAGAAAGAAATAAAAGGAGAATGGGTGTGGGCTGAGAGATTAGAAGAGTTTTGGACTGAAGGAGAAGTGAGGCTGGAATTGGTTTTAATGGGAATAGCATGGGAAGGAGACGATATGTTGGTTTGGGCTGAAGATGGATGGGCTAAAGGAAACATTTCAGAGAATGGGAATTCTGTTTCATTAAATTGTACATGGCGTGATATAAAGACCCTCCCTGATTTAGACAAGCATTTGAATCCCTTGTGTATTGGGCTTGAGCCAAGAAACACACATTTTTCATAATGTAGTTGAAACTTATTTGATTGAAGGCTGTAAGCATGGAAAACAAGAGCACCCGAAAACCTTCAATTCAGAAAAAATTAACTTGTGAGCAAACATCAATTCAATAGGTAACATACCTTGTAAAGTGGGTGTAGGCATCCCATTAATTAAAATCACGATGGTAAAAAATGCATCCCACCAATAATTTAATGTTATGTTTGCTTGGACGAGAAGAGTAAGCCCTGTTTCAAAACCGTGTCTATGTTTTCTTTCAACCCTTCCATTCTAGGCTGAAGTATAGGAACACGAAAATCGACTGCTAATTCCAAGGGTAGAACACAATTGATGTACCTTTTTATACTCTCCTCCGTTATCTGACTAAAAAACTTTGATCGTTTTATTGAATTGGTTTTTGACATATGTAGTAAAATGTTTAAAGGCATCGACAACAACACTTTTCTATCTTAGGGGATAAATCCAAATGTATCTGCTATAATCATCCACAAACAATATATAGTAACAAAAACCATCAGATGAACAAATCGGTGCAGGACCCCACAAATCACAATACACTATATCAAACGAATTAGCAGCCCAAGAATTAGAAGTAGTAAAGGGGAGATTGTGTGCTTTTCCCAATTGACAGAAGTCACAAAAATCTACTTCATCAAAATCATTAATCGACAAATTACAGTTCTTTACTATAGAGTTCAAAACTTTGGAAGAAGGATGACCTAAACGTTTGTGCCACATAACTTTAAAAACAACAACATTAATATTGACAAGATTTGTTTCTCCTGACAGAACAAAAGTCGATGTCTCCTTATTTTTATGCAGAAGCTGTCTCTTAGCGCTTCTACTACGATCTAACTCAGCAGCAATCATCAAACCAGCACTATCCAGTTGATAAAGACCATCCTTAAGTGTTCCTTTCAACAGTGTTACCCCTGTAGTTTGGTCCTTAACAAGACAATAATAATCATAAAACTCAAGGAATATGTGGTTATCTTGAGCTAGTTTAGAAACACTAACTAAGTTCTTTGTAATATTAGGAACACAAAGTATGTTTTTCAGAGCTATGTGTTGTTTTCCATCAGTTAAGTAAGAGTGTCCAACACATGAAATATTTAGCTTATTTCCATTTCCTTCTGTTACTGATTTCGTACCTAAGTAATTAACTGGATTGGTTAGACTAGATGAATCTGCTGTGACGTGATGTAACATCCCAAACGCTAAGGTAAATTCTTTTAATCAAATTCTTTATTTCAAGGTTTAAATGTTGGTTGGGTGTTATTTATTCCTTTAACTTGTAAGAGGTTAGCTTCTTTTATAGTTGGAAAGGAAAAGAAGAGGAAGGAAAAATTATTGGGGAATAATAATAATAATCTTGTATTATTATTATTAATTGTAATTATGTTAGTATTTTTATTATAAAAAAAAAAATTGCCCTTCTTCTTCTTCTTCCTCGCTCAGCCCCCTCCTCTCAAATTTTATTCTTCTTCTACCCTAACTAAAGTCACCGGCCACCATTCCCTCCTCCCTCTCTGTCCTCGTCTGCCGACCTCTATTGCAAGAGACCCAACGTGTTGGAGTTAATGTCCTAAAACTCGTAGTTTGTAATCATATTTCATTCAATAAAGTCGTTATTGATACTATAATGTTAAAGCCAATAAATTAACGACCCGAGGCTATTATATATAGTAAACTTGAACTTTATATAGAGACATAAATGTGAATCAAGTTCGAGTATATAGCCTGAATAGTCTATAGTATACGAATACGGTTGGGCACCTTATT
>JBBPDI010000022.1:13335576-13361195 GCA_037974545.1 Cucumis variabilis
ACAGATTTATATGTGTAAGCTTTCACGTGCTCTTACCTATAAATTTATAGTTTTAAACTGAGTCACTCACTAAGCTTTAAAGCTTACCCTTTCAAAATGTTTTACCCACTTTCCAGGTAGAGATCGAATTCCCGGTGCCTGATAAACTGCCTTAGTCTGCTGAAGCTCCAATATCGATTTCCAGTACGTGGTTGGAGTTGTACATAGAGTCTGTTGTGTTATGATGTATATATTTTAGTATGATATAGAAACTCTACAGTTTATGTAAGCTATAGGAGTTCTGGTTGTATAGACCTTTGTTGGTTATGTTTTGGTTAAGTTGTCACCAAGTTTACTCATGTAATCAGTTATTTTTTGCTACACTTCATGTATGTATATGATTAGAACAAGATCCGCTGTGTTATGTTGCATATACAATAGTTTATATACTAGATGTGCAAGTTTATCTCGTTAAAGTTTTCAGCAAGGTCGACAGCTACAGGTATAGAAAAGCATTGTCTGTCGGCTTCACACCGTCTTTCGATCTAAGCTAGCAGGTAGTCTGGGAGGGGATGTGACAACTTGGTATCAGAGCAAGTTTGCTCCATGGGAATTAAGATAGAGTGGTTAGGTGTAAGAAGAAATTAGAAAGTAAATAGTTGAAAGTCAAGTTAGCTTAGAGGGAACTAGTGGAGTATGGTATAAGTAAGGGTAGAAGTGCGTCCAATAATGATTAACATGTGAGTAGACATTTAGTATCATGCATTTGAGTTAAGTATCTGTGGTATGTCTAATGTGTTGAAATATTACAGGAGTCATGCCACCATGTACTAGCAGACGACGCAGGCAGAATCAGGACGGGATGCAAGGTCCTACTCAAGGTCAATCTAAAGGGGAATCTAATACCCCAAGAGTTCCAGTTGGGGCAGAAACCGAGCAGTTTGTGAGAACTGCACAGGAGATAGGAAGGCCAGAGAGAGCAGAGCCTAGTGATCTAGAAAAGGCATATAGAATTGAACGACTGAAGAAGTTAGGGGCTACAGTGTTTGAGGGTTCCACAGATCCAGCTGATGCAGAAATTTGGTTGAATATGCTTGAAAAATATTTTGACGTGATGAATTGTCCTGAGGAGCGAAAGGTTAGATTGGCCACATTTTTATTACAGAAGGAAGTTGAAGGATGGTGGAAATCTATGCTAACCAGACGCAGTGATGCACGTACTTTAGACTAGCAGACTTTTAGAGGCATATTCGAAGATAAGTATTATCCCAGTATATACTGTGAGGCCAAGAGGGATGAGTTTCTGGGGTTGAAACAAGGATCACTTTCAGTGGCTGAGCACGAGAGGAAGTATACCGAGCTTTTATGGTATACTGATGTTATCGTGGCATCTATGAGTGATAGGTGCCGAAGATTTGAAACAGGGTTGCGTTTTGAAATACGTACCAGTTACAGCCATTGCTAAATGGATGGATTTTTCTCAGTTAATGGAGACTGCCCTTCGTGTGGAGCAGAGTATAACAGAAGAGAAATCAGCAGTGGAGCTTAGTCGTGGGGCTTCAACAGCTATTCGATATAGAGGACGTGAGCAGCGAAGGTTCACTCCTGAGGTAAATATTTCAAGCCATCAAGACTTTAAGAATCGGTCTGTAGGCCAAGCATCAAGGAACATGAATTATGGTAGTGTTTTTTAGAGACCGAGCCAGAGCATACCTAATCAATCTACTAGATCAACAGTAAGACCGCAACCAAGTAAGAAGTTTGTTGCTAGTACTGTTAGGCGAACCATCGAGGTCAGTGTTTAGTTGGTGTTGGTGTGTGTTACCAGTGTGGACAGTCAGGACATTTCAAGAAAGATTACCCACAGTTGAACACGACAGTTCAGAAAGATCAGGGAATTGGTCTCAGACAGTTGAGCAATCAAGAGTTTCAGTGGTTCCAACAGAGGGCACCAGCGGTGCAAGGCAAAAGGGAATTGTTGGAAGGCCTAGGCAACAGGGAAAAGTCTATGCTATGACTCAACAAGAAGCAGAGGATGCACCAGATGTTATTACTGGTATGATTCTTATTTGTAAAATACCCTCAGATGTTTTATTTGATCCAGGTGCTACGCATTTCTTTGTTTCTAGTATATTTCTGACTAAGTTGAATAGGATGCTAGAGCCTTTATCTGAAGGGTTAGCTATACACACTCCAGTTGGTGACGTTTTACTTGTCAATGAAGTTACTTGAATCCTTTATATCCACTAGCTGTTGAAGCCCCACGACTAAGCTCCTTGAAATTCTATATGATAAGTAAGGTATGGGCTTAGGTATGGGTCCAACGTTATCATTGAATAAATGATGGTAATGAAGATTGAATTATGCCTTAATCATGAAAAGAATTTAATTCAAGATTTCCTTGCAAGATCAAATTGCTTGATCTTGGAAGAAATTCTTAAATCAAAATTCCAAAGAAAGGTAATGAAATTCAAAGGGTTTAGTTTAATTATTGCAATCCTAACTAAACCCATATTTGTTCTTTAAGAAAAATTACAGGGTAAATCAAATGATAATTTTTGCATCCAAGGAACTAAAGGAAATTTAATTTGTGCACAAAACATGTACTTTAGTTCCAAGAATTACTCAAGAACAATTGAAATTCAAAGTAAAGCATTAGACAATTCTAAAATTGGGAGAAAGAAATAAAGATTCATGCAATTTTTGTACACAAGCAAGCAAATCAATTAATCTTGCATTAATTGATTTTCTAAGGGTAAATTGCTTACAATATTGAACCAAAAAAGATCTAAAATCAAGAATCAAAATTACAAGATTCAATAAGATTGAATTACAAATCAAACTCTTGATACAATTCATTAATGATTCTCATAAAAATTACATGGAAATCAAAGAGTAATCAAACCCTAATTGAAATGAAAAATCAATTTAATCAAATTCTCAAAGATTGGAATTACATAAGCCCAAATTACCTCAAAAGTTTAGCCCTCCATCTTCAATAATTCTGAAAAAATTGTTGATAAAAAATTACAGAGTGATGGTAGAGAAATTGGAAATTGGGAGAAATTGGAGGGAATATTGGATTGAATTGGATATGAATTATGAAATTAGGGGTTAATTGGGGTATTTATAGGGAGAAATGGAGGAAATGGGCCCTAACTATATTTCTAAGCCCATATCCAAAAAGAAAAGATAAAAATTGGAGTAATTTTGGAAGTTTAGGTATTATTTACAAAAATGCCACTAAAAATGGGAAAAGATATAAAATATGCTGGCTGGGATTCAAATTCAGCTGGCTGAGGGGCGTGCGCCATTGATATTGTGACACGTGGCGTGCGGAGAGTCGTCGGATCGATGAAGACACGGATTGAAGAAAATATATGGTAAATATTTTGCGTTTGGTGAGATTCGAACCCGCACGCGTGGACTCTTCAAAACGACGTCATTTCCCTATGTAATTAAAATCCAATTTTAATTTTCATTTGGTAAGGTTCGAACCCTTGACTTCAAAGATGGGCATGTGCGACTGAGGGGTTGACACGTTTCAATCTTCTTCGATATTTACCAAAATTCCCCCTTATGTTAAATTTGCCCGTTCTCCTTCGTTTGAACTTCGATTTAAGTGATTTTTGTGTCGTTGGATTTGTATTGAAGTCTACTTTCATATTCTGTATAAAAATATAAAAATAGTAAAATTATACATGTTAAGGATTGAGAATAGACTATCTTTAAATGGATCAATATTTGCCCCAACAATAACCTTTAACTGAGATAGGTGTTTTGGACTAGGCGAGAAGACTTTTTTGAGAGGTTATTAGGCATTTTGCTAGATGGCCAAAAGGCTGAAGGCTTGTCCATAGAGGTTAGTAAGGTGTGGGAAGCTAGGCGAGAAGACACATGTGCACGAGAGAAGGCTTGCGTCCAAGACTAAGAAGGTTAGTGGTTGGGGATTTGTGTGTGCTTGTTCCTTTCTTATGAGAATAAAATTCAATTAAGGATTTATCAACCTTATGAGAATCATGATGAACATCATTGTCTACAAAGTTATTAATAGATTCCTCAATGATCAAGTTTTCATATAATAAAGTTCTATGATTATGATTATCTAGAGGGTTTTCAATCATTCCACCAAATGTCTCATGAAAGTTCACATGAAAAAAATTATCATGAAATTTCACATGAACAAAATCATAATTAAATCCATCTAAAATCTCAAAATTAAAAATATGTGCAAATTCAAGATCAAAATCCAAAGCAAGTTCATCAAATGTACCAATGTCATTTTCAAAAAAATTATAATCATCAAGTTTTGAAACAATTTCTAAATTTGTGTCAGGATTATTTTCAATATCAATGCCTATCAAGGTATGCTCATCATCAATGTTAATGTTTCTTCCTAGAGCATGCTCATTACTAGGTGCAAAATCATTACCCAAAGCATGTTGTTCATGTGTTATAACATTATCAACCAAAGCGTGCTTATCATTTATACTAGTAACAAAGTCAAGGAAGATAGAGAGATCATCATCACTAGGGTCATTCTTAGTAACTTCAATTTCAACATGTTCTAAAGTTGCTTGATCAACAATCTCATTAAATTTATCATACTTTTCAAGTGTCTCTAATGATTCTAAGGTACCAAATGCACTTAATGAAACATGATCATAAAGAGGGCTTTATATCATCATTATCGTTGAAAATCCTTCCACTCTCCAAAGTATTATCATTCACATATGCATGGCCAGGGTTAGGCGGGAAGTTCATCATTTTCTTTTGTTTCAAGAATCAGTGTTACTAATTGATAAAGCTTATTTCCTATCTCAAAGATGGATGCTTTCATTGTTTCTATATCATTATCCATGGCTCTAGTTGGACTAACGATTTGTTCACTCAATTTAGCTAAGTCAGTTCTCATGCTTCCAGTTGAACCAATAGTATATTCACTACTCTTAGCAAGATTCTTTTTAAAATCAGTTTTAAAACTATTTGAGCTATAGGCTAACTTTAAGATTAATTCTTCTAAGTACGTACCTTGTGATGATGATGAGAGAGAAGAAGTGTATCCAGAGTTGTAGACATTGTAACCTCCCATGGCACTTTCTTCTTTAAACATTAGGCATTGATCATTTTGATGGCCTTGGAAGCCACATATTCCACAAGAAACATCTTTAGAACCTCCTCCTGCACAAAAGAAGTAAAAAGTTTAGTCAGAAAAATCACTTGAAATTTTAGGAAATTATCTCCCATTTTAATGTTCAAATGGTTCCCTAAGGATATGTTTAAGAGGTTCTCTAAGAATAGTTCAAATGTGTAAATGTGAGACTCTAAAGATGAACTAACTAGCCTTTTCTTTTCTTTTCTTGGTTTAGATGAATTAAAGAAAGAAAAGAAAAAAAATAACATGCAACTTTTTTTTCACTCTAACAAAGAAAAACTAAAATGTAATATGATTTCCTAAAGATTACTAAGAAAGAAAAATATAAGCAAAGATTCAAGAAATATATTACACCGTGCCACTCCCTGACAACAGTGCCATTTTTGACAAAGTGGATTCGTATGTGTAAAAAAAAGAATTATGCAATGTAGGTATGATCGTGATAAGTGTGTTAAAAAATTAATGTGGTTGCAAAGGTGTTTACCTAGACAGCTTTGACAAAAAAATTATTTATAGATTACCCTTTGCTCTTACGGTAGGATAGTGTAATCATGGGCGTCGAATCCAAAAGAGTGTAGGATAGATTCTTTCTTCAATGTAAGCTTGAAATGAATGAGATTAGTAAACACACAAAAAGAAAATCATAAAAAATAATTTAGGGGAAATCATCAAGAAAGAGAACGTAACCAATAAAGGAGAAATTTGATTTGCAATATAATTCACAATAAGAGAAATTGAAGATTGAATTCCAATAAGAGAAGTAAGGAATGAGTTTAGATATTGATCTAATCTTATCATTGAATCAAGGATGGTAAAGGAAGTTGAATCATGTTTAATTAAGAAGGGATTTTTTATTCAAGATTTTTTACAAGATCAAATTGCTTGATCTTAGAGGAATTTTGAATCAAAATTCAAGAAAATAGATGAATTTTATGGGGGATTAGTTTAATTCTTGCAATTTTAACTAAACCCCTAATCTTCAAAGAAAATTACAAGATCATTCATAATTTTGCAACCATGGAATTAAATGAGAATTGATTTGTACACTAAAAAAGAATGCAATTAATTTCCAAGAATTGACTAAGAACAATTGAAATTCATAAGGCATCAAACAATTTCAAGAATGAGTGAGATACAATCAAGAATCAAGAGATTTTTTGTGTAGATACAAGTAATTCAATTAATCTTGCACTAATTGACATACTCTAGGTAACTTGCTTACAAAGATTGAATCAAAAAATAAAAGAGCAAGAATTAAAATCACAAGAATTAATGAAATTGAATCAAAGATCTAATTCTTGATACAGAAAAATGATGATTCTAACAAAATTACATCAAGATTAAAGATGAATCAAACCCCAATTACAATATAAAAAAAAATCAAAGAAAGGAAATTCTCAAAGAATAGATTCACCTAAGCCCACTTTACCTCAAGGATTTAGCCTTCCATCATGAATAATTCTGAAACTTTTATTGAAGATGAAAGAAAGGAAGAATGAGACTAAAGATTTTGGAAATTGGGAGACATTTAGGAGAATTATGGGTAATTTTGGAGAGAATGGTGAATTGATTTGAATTCCTTGTGTAATTAGGGGTTATTAGTGTTATATATGGAAAATAATCCAAAATACCATCAAGTGAGCTCAAACTTGCAACCTCCAGGCCTAAGTGCGCTCAATTTTGAAAGAAAATTGGGCATCTTTTAGATAGTTGCATTTTTATTACAAAAATGCCACTAAAATATCAAATAAAAAATTAATTTACGTAGGTCAGATTTAAACTTGGGACGTGGAAGAGGCACATGACCAGGAGGCAACATGTGCATCAGCTGAGTGGAGGTGACAGACGGATGCGCACACGAACAATGATTCAAAAAATTCACAATTATTTTTGCGTGCGGAGAGATTTAAACACAAGACCGAAAGGACGCACTCGAAGAGATCCTTTAACGACATCATATTGCCATGTGAAATCTGAACTTTACTTCCATAAAATGTGATTCGAATCGATGACCTCGAGGCTGAGCGTGCATGTGAGGAGTTCTCAAAATGATGACATTCTGACTTTTTCATTATTTCCCAGAATGCCCCTGAACTTTATTTATCATGTTCTCCTTCGTTTGAACTCCTATTTAGGTGATTCTTATATCGTTGGATTTGTATCAAAGTATATTTTTATATTTTAAATAAAAGTATCAAAATAATAAACATATGCATGCTAGGAATTGAGAATAAGATATCTTTAAAAGAGTTAATATTTGCCCCCAATAGACATGCTCCCCTCAGAGTCATTGAATGTCACACTTGGTCTCCTTTCGAGATCCAAATGACAATGGCTAGCTAGATGGATTATATCTAGTAATACTTATTTATTCTATTTAGAGAATGTTGCATTTACGGACAACAACCTCTCGGTGTCTTAGTCTACACGTGTTCGCCTCTCGAGATACAAATGACGAAAGTCTCCTTGCAAAGTTACAAAAACTCTTCCATGCGTGTGTTAGTCACGTCTTTCCTACTTACCCTCTCAGGATGTTGGCGACATACACTAGCCAAGTGTAGAGTGTAGCTTAGCTAACACACTAAGTGGTATGAATAAATATTACTCATTGAGAACAAATCATAAGCCTAAGCTACAAATAACAATAAGACAGATGAACAGTAGAGACATGGATGGATTGAAAAGAGTATAAACATGTAATATATAAAGAATGTAGGCCTTCGGCCATTGTACTATATGAACAACATATATTACATAAAGATTGAAAATGGAAGGAAAGAAGAGTGGATAGAAGTACAAGTTAGGGGGAGTGGAAGACTTCTCCTCTTAAAATTTGAGCATTTCTCTCTACACTCCAATTAGAAAAGATGAAGAGGTGTTGCGCATCTAGTGGCTAGGCTAGTTCATACCACCAGCTATCTACATTTGAAACTTGAGACCATTCTGACGTCTTTTGTATGTGTATGGTGGCCTGTTCAGACATCTCCCTCTCTCTTAGGAAAGACGAGGTGCTTTTTACAGGCAACTTTAGGCGGAAAACTTCTGCTCCTATGATCTTGTCAGCGTCATCTTAGATCCTAATAAGTCACGTCATCCCAACTACCATTCTTGTCTTGTAGTATGATTTTCTCGCATAATGACATGGTTTCTTCCTTAGGGGGTGTTAACCGCTAGGTGAGTTCTCATCGTATGATTTACACACGACATGTTTTTTACGATTTGCTCCTTTCTTGTTCACTTATCCTACATACTTATATGTTTACAATACAAGTAACACGTTCAAATTATCTTCTTATGCATTTTATTCTCATTATTCTAACAAAAAGTCCTTTAATAATTGACATTTTTGTGCGTTATCAGTTAGCAAGACATTCCAAAGGCTCAAGGTGTTTTCCTTAGGTGTTTTGAGTAAAGTTAGGCAAGATGATAAAGAAAAGGAGTCAACGAAGTGCTTTACAGGTGTCCTTTGCATGCCTAGGTTAAATTTTGGTAAGTAGGAGGTCTCAAGAACTTTTCATGTAAGACTCACTATAAATAGGTCACTTCAGAACGAAATTTCTCTCAAATTACGCATGCATTTTTGCTATAATTACTTCCAAAAGTTCACAAATTGAGTCTATTTTCTAAGTAAGGGCTATTGGTTAAATTTGAGAAGAGGAAAGTTGAGTTTGAGTTGAAACGAGGGAGAAAGGACATTTCAAAAAGAATCTGAGTAGTCTTCACTTCAAGAAGGCTATAGAACATATATCATCGATTTTTTATCTAAACGTTTAAAGTAAGAAAGTTAAGGCATTTTCCAGCAACTTTATAGAAGAAAGTTTTTTGAAAGAATTATGAATTTTTAGTTATGATTTCTTAATGTACAATTAAGGTTTTGGCCAAGAAAATAAGTAATGGGCAGTGTAATGGTTGCTGAGTATCAAGGGTTGCTAGGGGAGATGAGCATGAAAGTTGTTTCAAAGAGGTTAGTGGTGTGCGGGGAGGCCTGTGTTAGGTGCTGACTAAGGAGCTGTGTGGCATGGCCTGCATGCGGAGATAAGCAACATGCAAGGCACACACGGCCAAGGAAGTGCGCAGCAAGACCTACAGGTGAGCGCAAGGCTACATGAGGCACTAAACGCGCAACCAAGTAAGACACACTCATTCTAGCCTCTGCCACCCATCCATACGCACCAGCCTATGTCAATAGATGATTTTAGATTATTTGGTGATATTTGAAAATTTTAAGTAATGTTCTAATATTTTTATGCTTAAAGGGAATTAAATGGAATTATTTTTCATTATTTTCAGGTCAAGAGGAAATTGGGCAAGTTTACAAGTTGGGGGTTTAAGCTACCGTCTATGAGTGACAAAATGATTTCTAAATGACAATTCTAAATATGTTTTACAAACTATTATTTAAGTATGCTTTAAAATAATTATTTAGTTGTATTGAGCATTATATCTCAATTACAAGCATATTTATGAAATGTATTTGAGTATGCTTATTTAGAAAATGTTTCCAAAGCATGAGTTTAGAAGTGTTTGACAAAGCATGTATTTATTGATCAGTTTACTGACGAGATTTGCAAACAATGATTTATGAATAAGTTTTAAGGTTCTAAACAAGTTGTTTACTATTTTAGGAAGATACTTGAAAAGTAGGAGATTGATGAGAAAGGTTTTAGGTAAGAAAACCATGTTATTCTATGTACCGTGTTCCCGATGGTCAATGAGCATAGTCAAGGATATGGTGCTTTGCTGACCACTTAGCCATCTACAACCGAGTTCAGACAGGATAGTGTGAATAGAGCTCTCCTATCTTGATCGAGATTATTAGTTCAGACACGGTAGGTTGAGCTAGATACCATCTTGATCGAGTTTCTAGAGGATAGAATAAATAGAGATAAAATAAAATGAATCATTTTGTAAAAGAAAGAACCAACAAAGTTAAGTAGAGATTTACTTTAGAAAGAAAAAAGCATTTGAAAGACAGCAAGAGTTTTGAATAAAGAAGTTTTAAGATTTTATACTTAAGGTTATGCTTTATGAATGATTTATGGAAAAGACCAAGTTTAAGTATTTAAAAAGTATGTTTTACAAAATCGTCACTCACTGAGCTATTTAGCTTACCTTTTCAAATGTTTTCTCCCTTACTAGGAAGAGATCGTGATTTGAAAACCTAACCATTGTCTTCAGTTTTTTGTGCAAGTTGTTGATAATTTTGTTATTGTGGGTCAGTTATAGATTAATCTATGTCATGTATATAAGTTATGTTTAGGGTTAAAATTAGTTAAGATGTTTAATTTTCATTTGGTTTATAATGTTGTTTATAATCCATGGCATTTAGACTTAGCTTGTTCTGAAAACTATGTATTGAAGTTATTAATCTATGTTTATTATATTAGTCTGTTGCATAAGTTTTAATTTATTCAAAGTCGTTTAATATTTCAAAAGGATTTAGTAGTCAAGGTCAACTGGTATGGTTCAGAAGGAAAACTATGTCGGTTGAGTGTAACGCCTAAAAAATTAAGGTAATATTGAATTTAATTTTGTTGGAACTATTAGATGTTAATTTGAAATATTTGATTAAGAATTGATGGTTTTATGGAATTAGAATTAATTGAATATTTGTTGGTTGAATATTTAATTAATTAGTAGAATTGAATTTTTGGTATCATTGAGATTCAATTTAATTAAATAATGTGAGTGTTGTTATTTAATTTAATTAAAGAGTGAAAATTTTTGTTAGAGATTCGATAATTATATGTATATGTGGTTATGTATATATAATTATTATGGAAAAGAGTAAAGATAATTTTATTTATTGAAAATTAGTTATTGTGGAAGATAATTAATTATTTTGGGAAAAGATCAATATTGGAGAGAAATTGTTACGATTGGGTAAATAAGAAAAGAGAAAGAATATGGTTTATTTAAAAGAAAAATTGATAATTATATATTGGAACATAATTATTGGAAAAATAAATGTAACATCCCAAATCTTTAAGTAGATTTTATTAATTAATTTAAATTATTTAGGTGTTATATTCAGAATTTGAACTAAAATTTAATTATTGAGTTAAGATAATTCATGTTGAAATTTATGATATTTAAAAATGAGTGATTTATTGGAGAATATTTGGTTAATCAAATGAATTGAGGATTTGAATTGATTTGGGGTATTAAAGGAAAATTTTGGGTTTTGGGTTTATAAATAACATTCAAATGCTTAAATTGAAAAGAAAATGAAAAAGAAAAAGGTTTTCATCTTTTTCACTAAGATAACCCTTTGCTGCTACCTCACAAGTTTTGGTTCAGATTGGTGACTTAGGTGAGTGTTTTGGATCTTTATTGTTAAATTTTAATACTCATTAAAAGTTAATTAATTGAGACTCTAAATTAAGTTATTATTGGAATTGATTTGGGTTGATTGCCTTTGGAAGGTTCCTTTAGCAAACTTTGAAGATTTAAATGATAAATTTTTCCCATCAAGGTTAAATTGATTTCAATCTCAATTTTGAGATCGATTTAACTGGAGAATCTTGTCTGTCAGCTAGGGAGTATTTTGTTTGGCTAATCTCTCAAGTAAGTGATTTTACTACTAGACCTTTGAATATGAATTGAAGAGCTTGCATGTATTTACTGTTATGCATTGATGGTTGCTAAAATGCATAATACGGCGTTAATGATGACAATTGATATTATGTTGGTGATGATGACCGATACGTTTATAATGTTTATGATATATGATATATTAATCACATGATTAAAGACGTTATGATTAATATTCATGTAATGTTTATGATGATGCTACATGCTATGGATAGGTGTTTAACTTTGTCTACTAGGGTTGTACCCATATGGGTGTCCCTCGAGGTCACTACAGTTCGATATTATAGGTGTTCCTTTAGATCATCAAAGATGAAAATGTTCCTTCGGGATCACTAGATTGCATGTGTTTCATCGGGAACATGATAGTTACAACCCGATATCATGGGTGTTCCTTTGCATTCACCAACAAATGAGAGTGTTTCTTTGGGATCACTAGATTACATGTGTTCCAACGGGCACATGATAGTTTTGGATTCCTCCTCATGGGATCCTAATGGAAAGTTAACAGACACCTAGTGGGACTAGTAGTGGGTCCTTTACTGGGTATATTTTATGTACTCACTCTTTCCTATGTTTAATATTTGAGGCAAAGATAGAGGACTCGGGAAGCTGGCAAGCAATAGGAAGTATTTGTGACATGTCATATGGGAACACAGTTCTACTTCTGCATCTATTTATAAGTTTTTCAATATTTTAAAATTAAGATATTTTATTTGAGGTTGTCTTATTTTTTTTTTTCTTTAAAACTAATAGAATTCGCGGGTTATATTTTCAAATTATTGTTATTGGTTTTGTCGATTTATGTCGTTTGAACATTTGTTTGATGTTAACTTTATAAAAATTTTAGTTCTCCTCATTTCAAAAAATGTCTCTCAATATTTATCCTTTGAGTAATGACCTCATCTTAATATAAAGAGTTGGGTCGTTACAATCTGGTAGGAAGTGTGTCACTACTAGTATAGGATATATATATGTAATTTTATCTATTATCTACTAGAAAAATACCTTTGTATGGATGGAAAATACCAGACATCCACTACGAAATAAGTATTAAATTTTATTCTAATTGCAACTAAACATTTTAGTAATTAACAACACTTATTTAAACAAAGACTAGGTTAATAGAAAAACTCACAATTGAAACTTTTCAATCATTTTAATCTTCTCACGGACTCTTCATAATCTCCTCACGAACTTGAAGCCGAGACTACCTACTGGTATTGACCCGCTATTCTCCAAACTTAGAACCGGATTGTGGGATCCGTATGGTGGAGGAAACAAAGAGAGATAGAATTTGGAAGAGGAACTTAGCTTTGAGCTTTTGTGGAGAGAATTTTTTTTGGTTTATTTTGTAATTCCAAATTACAAAATTAAATCTCACCAAAAGTTCAAGAGTTTTTACAAATTTGCATCAAACCTCTTTTTATATGCAAACTACATACAAGATTGTAATATGTAATAGTCTTTCTCACTACTTGGCATTCCACTTAATATTAGTGAGGTAGGTGACTCATATGCATGAGCCACATGCAAATCACATGCAACACTTATAACTAACGTTTACATATATTTGTCAGTTTCTCTCTCTTTACTTAATTTGAACAATTCAAATTATTCCAATAAAACGTTCAAATTAAGTTAATTCCTTATGAGCTAGAGGGGAAACCTAATGGACCTATAGATCATGGGATCCAACGATTTGAGATTAACTGGCTAAACTTTTTAGACCAAACTAATCAACATTCGTTAACTAATGGATCATTCCACTAAAGTCTTGTAGTTACACTCCCCTCACTATAGATATACTTGTGTACTTATAATATAATCATTATAAGTAAGTTAGTCTTTCACAGGTTGCTCTAATCTCGCCTAGGTCAAAGTAACAGTTTACTCTAGAGACTACATCTTTCTCCTTAGGTTTAACCGATCCACTATTGAAAAATTGGTTTTAAGTCAAACCTACAAATCGAAACCCTCTCAGGCTAATGAGAGGGTGGGGCCCCTTGTTCAAAACCTGAAGTCATTCCTTAGGGGTAAAACCTATCTACTAACCCTAAAGTGGGTAGGAGTGAGTTTCATCTAGCACCTTATATCCTCTAGCTATCCACTATTCTTACCCCTGAAATGGGAGGCTTATTGGGCCAACACCGTTGAGCTTCTCTTACTTATGCAGATCTAAGAATAATTTTGTGTGAACAAAAGTTCATAGTTAGCTCAGGATTAAGATTAAGTTACATAGGATATCTTTGAACGAAATATTCACTTTTATTAAAGTCAACAATGTTATAACTTAAAAATGACTATGTCTGTGGTTCTAATTTTATATAAACTCTTTACATAGGATGCACCCACTTCCATGTCTCTACATGAAGATTCAGGATCACATCAAAACGGGCTGAATCCATAATGTCTTTATAATTGAAGGGATTAAAGCCCTACGTAAGGAAAGATTTTACAGAGATCTTAAATCAATTTAATTGGGAACTTAAAAATATCGTACATTGGCAAAATAATACAAAAAAAATTCTAATTGAGGATAAGCATGCTTTAAAATTATAGATCAGAGAAAGAAAAACTCAAGTAGTTTGACGCCTCTAAATCTACTAAAACTCCAAATTAGGAAAACCATCCGTTGGAGACATTCCTATACTTTGGGATGAGATTGGTTTGTGGAAACTAATTAGAATGATTTTTTTTTTTTTAGAAAATCTCTTAGAGAATTCACAGAAAGGCTAAGGCTATTGATTAACCTGTGAATTTATCACTCCTTTTTATTTAGGAAGTTGGAGAGAATCGTGAGATTCTATTAATTTAAAAAATATCAAATTAATATAATATTAAATTAACTAATTAATTAATTATTAAATCATATTTAATTAATATTTTATTTAAATCATATTTAATGAATATCTCTCACATATCTCATAATTTTAATTTAATTAAATACATAAAATTAAACTAAACTATTAATTAATTCTCCAATTAATTAATTATTAAATTAAATATCTTATATTTAATTTAATTCAAATTTGAATCAGATTCAAAAATAAATTTCTCTCATAACCTTTGGTTTTAATGTGTATCATATATGCATTAAATTTTAACCTATAGTTTTAATATGAATCCAATTGACATTAAATTAATATTTGAACTTATTCAAATATATTATCTCTCATAAATTAATTTTGAGTCATATCCAAAATTAAATTTATATAAAAAAGTTTAATTAAAATATAAATTTTATATTATAATGTATCACCATACATTATACTAATTCCCAAAGTAAATTTTAACATTTCAAAATACAACCAATATAAATAAATCTTATTACCCTTTACGAGGTAGGAAAGAGACCTAATAGATCTACAGATTAGAAGCCATAACGATATGAGATTAATTGGCTAAACTCATTAACCACATTAATCAATATTCATTAGCTGTGTGTACACTCCACTAAAGACTCATAGTTGAACTCTTCTCATTGTAGATATATTTCTGTGTCTATGGATATAAACCAATAACAGTAAGTTAGTCCTTCACTAATGTTCGTAACACCAGTTAGGTCAAATTACCATTTTATTCCTAGGTTACTTCTAGTCCTTAAATACCAGTGCCCTCTAATGAACAACTTGTTTATGGTCCAACTAATAAACAAAAATCCCTCTAGTGTCCTAGAAAGGGTACAACTCTTTGTTCCAGTTCCGGAGATACCATTTAAAGAAACACTCATCTACTTACCCTAAAGTCGAGAAGGAGTGAATTTCATCTTGTGGGATTAAGTTTCTAGCTTCCCACTCGGTCTTGTCTCCAAAATGATAAGCATATTCGATCAGTAGTTTGGCCACTCTCACCGTATAAATCAAAGGACAATCCATCGCGAACAAGAGTTCATAATACACTCAGGATTAAGACTAAGTTACCTAGGTCATCCTAATAAAATAGAAACCCAACTAGTTAACGGAGGTACATCTAGTGGTTACTATTTTATGGTTCAGTCTTACGCAAACTCATTGCATAGGATACCCTCACTCGCATGTCACCTAGAAGAACACGTTTGATCATTGGCTATGTTACTGTAATCAGCAGTCACGTGATATACCAACTTAGGTTAACCACAGTCTAAAATGTGGCTGTGAATATTATTGGTTTGGGCATTGACATGGGTAGTCAGATTACTATTGGTATTCCCATTTAGATTCTCATTACCTCTTCCTTGATGAGCTTGCGAAACAACTTTCCTTCTTGAATCTATGATAACACACTATAATCGTGTGGTAAAATTTTCCACAGACTTGACAAATCATCCTAATTCCACATGTTCCTCTACCTCATCATCAACTGTTATTACTATTACTATATCCTCTATGTACATGGAACTCCTATCGATTGAATAGTGGAGTAGTTAGAGTTATAGAATCAATTTGATTCATGTTAAAAGGTGCATTGGAAGATGAAAGTCATATTTTGACAAAACAAACTGTTGGCCTACACAGCATTTTGATATTCAAATCTTTTTTCGATCATATGGCAATAATTCAAATTGTATATCTAGCGAAGAGATATTAGGCTTACCTTTGATCTTTACCACAATCAAGTTGTATTCTTCATCTAAACCTAGTAGAAATTGAGAGATCAATGCTTTAATGGGAATCGAACTTTTGTATGTGCTAGATTATGAGAATGAGATCTCATTAGTCTCAAGTAATCAACCATTTTTAAGTACCTTTGTAATTTTGTTGAAAAACTTGGCGAAGATAGTCTTCCTCTACTCTTGATTGGATGCCAAAGAGTTCTTAAATTGTTTATCGTTGCTCTTTGCCATTGCGATAACTTGTAGGAATACAAGTTATTATAGCCTTTTATGTAAACTAATGAACTTTAATCGCATAATTAAGAATAGAATGAAACTAAGGAAAAAGTAGGCAATTTGATTAGCTTATGAATAACATGGCGCAAAAGAACTTCATCCCTATTTTATTGTGTTTTAGTACTTTTATGGCAGGATTATAGGCAAAAGAAGTGAAATCGACAATATAATGATTATGTGTGGAGACACATCCAGCCAACGCGATGACAAGCAAGGAAGCTAAGCCATCTGATGCATTAGCAGGCAAATTTAGATTGCACGAAAGTTAGAAAAAGGACGTCTACACGGTGCTGATGTAGCTTTTCAGAGGTATTAATGACGTGTGGGATATCTTGTCAACATCACTCCTCGCCTATAAATAGGTCTCCTCACTTCAAAACTTAGTGTGCACATTTGACCAAAAAGTAACCTCAAGCATCGTCCATCTTCTCCTTTCCCTTGAGTTTTCGGTGAGAGCTTAGAACAAAAGAGAGAGAGAGTTCATTCCCTCCATTTTTCCCTCACCGATAGGCAAAAATCAATACCAAGGAGTATAAGAAATCATACTCTAAGGTGTATCACTTTCTTTTGTATCCCATTTTATCTTTTTCTTATATTGTTTTGTAAGATATACACCATGGTCGAAAGGCCTAAAGCTATATTTAGAAAGAAATGCATTTCTTCTTTTATTCTTCTATCTTTCTTTATGTTCAATCTCTTTGATTAACTTGCAAGCAATGAAATGTGTTTTTGATAACGTGTTATGAATTTTATTGAGTTAAATGTGAATATTAAAATATTATATATTATATTCTAGAGAAGAACAACAATGTTGATTGTAATCACTTGACAAGTGAGAACACACATTTAGATAAGCAAGTGGAGAGAAGATTGTAGTTGTTGGAATTTCTGTCCTAAAACTCATGGATAGTAACTATAATTCATTGACCGTTATTAATTAATAAAATATTATTATTATTTCAATAAGCATTATTGATTATATTGTTAGCTTTGTCTTAATAACCTAAATCCAATAAACTAACATCCTAAGTTGTTTGATGAGTCTTGAACAATATGTAGAGACATACATGGATTAATGTTCAAGATCAACTTAAAGGATTTATAATGTAGGGATAAGGCTAGGTACCTTATCCTAGTAACACTATGGATATGGCTCACTTTGTATTTGATACAAAGGCAATGGTTAAACACGTTTGTGTTGATGACATGCGAGTGAGGGTATTTTATGCAATGAGTTTGCATAAGACTGGACCATGAAATAGTAACAACTAGATGTAACTCTATTAACTAGTTGGGTTTCTATTTATTAGGATGACCAAGGTGACTTAGACTTAATACTGAGTGTATTATGAACTCCTATCTGCGAGATATTGTCCTTTAATTTGTATGGGTGAGAGTGACCAGATTGCTGACTCACTATGCTTATCATTTTAGGGACAAGACCAAGTGAAAAGCTGGAAACATAGTTATACAAGGTTGAATTAACTCCTTCTCGACTTTAAGGTAATGATAATGTGTATAAATATTTGTTATTATAGCTTATTGTATTAGAATAATGAGGTCAAAATGCACAAGAAGACGATCAGAATGTGTAGACAAGTTCAGAAGATAGAAGTTTCCCACCAAAATATTGCCTATATAAAGCCATCTCCATCAACCTATACTGAGGGAGGGAGGGGCGAATATGCCTGTAGCCTGATTAGGCCAGAGAGAAAGAGAGACTCAAATGGCCGGAGAAAATCACACAGAGAGAAAGAGCTTGAACAAAATACCTGAAGATTATACAGTCGTGATAAAAGAAAAGAATATTTTTTGTTGGTTTCCAAACTTTTAGTAACATTTTCTATTCTTCTATCTTTCCATTTTTCATTTCATTGTAGTATGTGTATTGTTCATATTATACAGTGGCCGAAGGCGTATATTCTTTATACATAGATTGCATGTTTATACCTATTCGATCCACCATTTCTTAACGTTTCATCTATCTTCGTGTTATTAAATGAGAAGAGTATGATAAGTTCTTGATAAGAAGTTCAACTTATAATTCTTACCGCATTAATTGAGTTATGTTCATCATTTGGCTAGTGTCAATCACCAACTACCCGAGAGGACAAGTAGCAAGAATAAGGCTAATGCACTCAAGGAGGAGTTTGGTGACAAATTTCACCTTAGCAAGGTAGCTTTCAACTTTTATATCCTGAAAGGTGAATAAGTGCAGACAATAGGCAGTGAGAGGTTATCGTCCTTAAACGAGAAGTCCTATAAGTATTACCAGTCACGATCTCTAGGCATAATTTGCCTAAGAAAGCATAGTCATTTATATCCCAAAAGGCAAACAAGTGTGAAGTTTAAACACTTCGAGAGAAGGTCACCTTAATCATATGTCCACTATGCAATTATAGCGCGTTAAGGTTATCACAATGCCTAGACATCTAATAGTACGTGGAATGTACGGCGACGTGGGATAGCATCGGGGAAAGGTGACTTTATTGTAGTGTTTAAAGCATGTTTAGACACAAATAGAAAATTGTTTCTATAACTATTGTCAATTTACGGTATTTTTAAGTTTCCAATTAAATTGATGTAAGATCTCTGTAAAATCTTCCGCTACCAAGGACTTTAATCCCTACAATAGCAATACAATATTATTGCCAAGTTCTTCCTTTGCATACATTGTAGAGATGCCAATGTGTGTGGCGATACATTGCTAATAATGCATCCAAGATGATTAGATATAAATTATAGCTTGACTTTGTGTATTTGAATCTCAAGAGGTGAGCAAGTATGACAAAGGTGTCGAGAGGTCGCTCTCCCTAATTCAAAGTTTATATTAGGGGTGTAAAAATCACTCGGGTAATGCTAAAACATGGACTACCCAACCATATTATATGGATTGGGTTGTGTTAGGTTATGTTAAAATGTGAGTTGGGTTGGATTGAAAAATTATTTTTTTCGGGTTAGGTCGGGTCTCAAGTTGGAGGGTTGAAAAATTCAGTTCAATCCAACCTAATCTGAATTAATCTAATATCTATAAATACATATATTTATATTTATATTTATATTATATATTTATTATTTATTTAATAAAACTTAAAATATAATTAGGTTAAGCCCAGGTGTCCCTTTCTCTTCCAGTCTTCCTTACGCGTGATTTACTCTTTTCTCCATTTCTTTTCCTTGTGCTACATCTCATCCTCTTCTCATATCTCAAATCAATAGCAACAATGGCCATTCCTTGACGAAGCTCTTTATCTGTTCCTCATCTTTTTTGTCGTGATCATTCTCCACATCGAAGTTGGATCAGCCGTTTATAAAGCAACAACTCCAAGCAATCGAGGCCTTTGAAACTGCTTATCAATCCACCAGGCAAAAAACGTTGACCAAATTCCACACCTAACGAAAACGAGGTCTCATGTGTTTCTCTCGACATCGACGTCGACTCCCTCGTTCTATTTTCTCTTAGTAGTCTCCACATTTTTCTCCTTTATCGCCTTATCAAGGTATTTTGTTATCTCTACTGTAAAATGTATTATAGGAGATGTGGGGAATTTGGAGAACCATGGCTTGTGATTTTTGAACTATCTTTTGGGGATGTAGGGTTTTTACTTTTGTGCTGAAACTGAAACTATATAAAAAACAAAGTCAAACTATATCAAGATCTAGGGTTTTTACTTAAATAGATTAATGTTCATTGCATAACAAATTAGAATTTAGAAATGAAAAAAAAATACAATCACACAACTCAATCCAACCCATATTTTACAAGTTTGGTTGGAAACTTAATTCGGGTTATTTGAGTTGTCAACCCAAACAACAAAAAAAATATGGGTTGGGTTGAGAATGTCTCCAAACCCAACCCGTTTACGCCCCTAGTTAATATATGTTCTGTATAACCTTGAATTATTAAAGAACAGTTCTTTGCGGTTAGATAATTAAACTTTCTTCCCTCTCTATATGCTTGGAAATGAGTTCATTCCACTATCGTTTCCTCGCCATGCTCACCTTGCACCTCCAAGAACCATATTGTAAATAATTAAGATAAAAGTATATATTGTGCATAACAATACTGTATAGCTTATACCACATGATTTTAGTTGCACGATAAAACATTTAGGATATTTACATTCCCTGTGTTCGATCTTGGACTTACCATGAAACCTCTCTTTGCTTGCACTTGGACGATAGAGAGGAAAACTTGTACAACATGCATATCTTTAGAAATTAGCAACGTATGAATAGGAATGTACCTTTTATCGCATAACCCTATTCAGTCACATAGTACTCGCTCAATTAGAGCTTTGCATGACAAATCCATGGTAGAAACATATGCATATAATATAACAAGCACACTGTCAAAACCCATAAGTTGCATTGCAACCTCATGTGTCATAAAATTATATAGTACGTCATCTCAACAATAATTGATCTGCATTGATCCACTATTCATATTGTGGATTGATGGTTCTCTCTACCGTGGTGCTTATAACATCATCATAAAGTGGTTGTAAGCTCAAGGTTCCATTAACATGTGTTGCAGCTTGTATCAAGTTCGCACTAGAAACTAGAAGGAACATGGGTGGGTAGGGAGTCAAACCATATAGGTGGCCTTTGTCGCTTCAAAGGATGAGCAAGCAATTGGCTTCCATCCTACCAAAATTAACAAGCCAAAGATTGATCCAAGTTAGTAAACAAGCTTGAGGACTATCTCAATTGAATGACAAACTAAAGGCCAATCAAACTCATCGACAAGCCACATGGGCTAGGTCTAAACCTATCAAGAATAAAAAGTCAATCCAAATCTATTAATAGGGTCAATCCAATAATTGATCAACAAGTAAGAGATTGGTCCCAATCATTCAATAAGTCAAAGATAAAATCAAACTAATCAACAAGTGTAAGGTCAATCTACAAAAAGATCGACAAGTCCAAATATTGATCCATCAAGCCAATCACCAAGTTTGAAAGGTCGATTATCCAAGAAAATTAACAAGTTTGTGCGTCAATCTTCTAAAAGATCAATTAGGCTTAAGGATTGAAGTTTATGCATTTGAGAAAGAAGGAAAGAATTAAATTAGAGATTGTAACATTGATATTAAAAATCAATAAAATCAACTTCTTTTGCTATGGATTAAATCTCTTCGTTGAAATGTTGCTTGTGAACATAATGATGGATGAAAATCATTCAAAAAGTTTTGGTGTTGAAACAAACAAAATAATAATAAAATAAACTTAATAGAAATTAATTAGGTTTGCAGCCCCAATGTTATTGCTATTCTACTTATTTGAAGTGTCATACAATTCTAAGTCTCTCGTGTGTGAAATTACGTCCACAATGAAAAAATAATGAATAGGAATAATAATGCATTGGATAAAAAAATTAAAAAAGAAAAAAGTAGAAAATCCTTGAAGAGCCGCGGATTGCGCGCTCAGAAAATAATTCAATTATATATATTGATAGGGTCTGAGAGGGAAGAGGTTGCGGCACGTGGGCGGGTTAAGCGTCGGTGAGATAAGACCGGTGAAGGTAAAAGAACGAACAAGACTGTGACAGACAGGCATGTCAGAAGAGTCTTTCCTCTCTTCATTTTTAAATTCCCTTGTTAGTGGGGTGGGGTCCAACAACCGAGGAAAGATATTTTGACTTGTAGTTCAATCAGATTCTCTTTGGTCAAACCAAAACCCATAAACGCCGTGTCCTCAACTCCCTTTACCCACGTGTCCTTTCTTCATTAGCTTACACAAATTACAAACCCTTTCTTAATTTTCGTGTTCTTTTTTCATTTTATACTGTAAAGCCAGAAGTCAATGTTTTGACAGAAACGTCCCATTGTACACTCCACGAGGTGAAGCTTTTAGCGTAGAGATGAAGTGTGTTCAGACTTAAGACGCAGAGTTTAGAGTTTTAGAGTGCTAGTGACTCAAATCTTTTCTTCCATTTTCCTCTTTTAAATTAATCCTTCTACTTTTTCTCTTACTTCCGTTTTCTATTTTTCTCATTTTTCTTTCTTTTAATTTTTCAACCATTCAAAATAAACTGACAAATAAAACAATCATATCCATACTGTATATAAAAATAGATTTATTACTGATACAGCTTATTTGAGATTGATTTTGCTAGGTTGACAAAAGGTTGTTATACATTTAGTTATTAATCCTAAAAATGATATTCATTCAAAGTAGAAATATTTTTAAAAATAACAAAAATTTGAAACTATTTACAAATAAACTATCAAATTTATGTTTATTTAATCTTTTTATTTGTAAAAATAGATTAAATCTTTTTGCTATTCATCATAACCTTCTTCAAAATTACTCATTGTTAGAAATTTTATTTTGTAGCAAATTTTCTCATTTGTTTGTACTTTTTAATAGTAATATTATTTGAGAATCTCTTTTCTTTTATTTTGTACAATTTAATAATGCTTTTTAACTTAAAATTTGTATTATACTTGATATGGTTAAGACTTTGTTTTGATTTGATTGTTAAAGCATGAAAGTTTGATTGAATTATAATGATTCTTCACAAAACATATTCTCAATGCTTTATTATTGTCAATTTAAGAATATCATTTTTTTTTATCAAATTGCACCTAAAATTGAATGTGTTTTTTTTTTCTCATAAAAGTGAATAAGAAGAAGAGCACTATAAGTGAAGTTTGGATATGAGAATTAAAATTATAAATTTTATCCAAGTGTAGAATTATTATTATTTGTGTTGTTGTGCCTGAAATACCAGGCACGCCCACATCGCAATATCGATCATTAAGCTCGCCTGACCTTCTCTCATCACAATAACCTCAAAAGTGGTGTTCTTTCGTTCACTCATGCATGTCATACACCCAGTTTCCAACGTGTTAGACGCCTCAACAACCTCGATTGAGCGTGCTACTCGACAAGCGTCGCACGCCCCAACTTTTAACACCCACCAACTGCCCCTATGTGTGTCTTGTCACCTATCTGCATACACCACCAACCCCTCGAGAAACTCTCTGACTCTGAATGTGTCCTAACACCCATTTAGAAACACTTGTAAATCATTTCTAAATAGCTCAAACATTTTCAAGATAATCATAATTGAAAACATGTTTTTAAATAGCTTCAATATGAATTTCTAAGTTTGATTTAAGAATTTATGCTATAAAGCATGCTTTGATTTTAAGCATTTGAATATGCTAGATTTATGAAATTAATTACAAAGCATGAGTTTCAAGTTTAGAAATGAGTTATGAGAAAGCATGATTAAGTTAAAGTTCTAAAACATTCAATTTGAGAAATGTTTCTTAAAACATGAGATTTATGAGAATGTGTTTGAATGTTAAGTTTCTGCAAATATTTGAGCAAAAAGATTAATTAAACCAAAGATCAATTTGAGACTTGCTTAATGCAATAGATTTTCATAAGCATGCTAACTTAAGTAAGTTAAAGTTTTACCATGAGATTTCTGAATATGCTTTAATCTATATCGAGATGTCTTAATCTGATAGCAACCTTATGGGGGAGATTGTCCTATTCACAAAGGTCATGTGATGAGGGTATCCAGTAGATGGCTAGAGTTTCCATCACATAAACTAGGCAAGAGATAAAGGCCTTCACGGATGTCTAGATTTTTCATTCTCATGATAGCTATAGCGAGATAGAGTACTACTAGCCCCTAGAGCTTTGTCTTGCAGATACCGTATCACAGGATAGGGTTTCCATGCCTAGAGTTTTGTCCCATGGATACAAAGAGTTCAAGGTATAACAAGAAAGAAAAGGGAAAGTTGAAAGCTAAGTTTGAAAAAAAAAATTGCATTGCTAAGTTTATGTATATTATTTTGCCCAAAAGTTTTCATTATCATGTCTTGTTTTAAAAGTTGTTACTCACAGGGCTTTATAGCTCATCCTTTCAATGTTTTATTTTTCTTACAGGTAGAGATCACAGCTTCGACGTCTGTTAAAGCTTCTCCTACTCTGCTAGAAGTCTAACTAGATTTTTGTACGGTTCATTTCATGCATGTATGATAATTTGTAATTAAGCTAGCCAGTAAAGGACTTAGTTGTTGTTGTCTGTAATATACTAGTATAAAAGTTTTAAATTTCATTTTGTTATGGTGTCACCATAATTGAAACTCTGAACTTTAGTTTTACCGATATAAGACAGTGAACAGGTTGCCCAAAGGTTGGGTAAACCTAGAGATGTTTCTTAAAAAATTTAAATTATTGTTTTTAAGTCTAGAGATTTTATTTTCGTATTTTATGTTTAAATAGATAAAGGATATAGATAAGAGTTACAGGATGATTGACAGGTCAACAAGAGCTTAACTCAACTGCCACATGTATGATAAGAGTTACAGGAAGTCCCGGGTTCAAATCTCCACCCTAGCATTTATTACAATACCTTTAAAAAAATTAGGGTTGACAGGCATTGTTAGAAGGAGAACAATGTCGGTCAGCTTCGCACCACATCTCGAGCCTAGTAAGGTGGTGCTTTGGGATGTGGTGTGACATGCATGGATCACTATATAAAGGTAACTTTGGAGAAGAAGTTCTTCAAAACCGATCGTGCCATTTGGGTAATTCAAATTGTAAAAGTTCTTAAAATGAGTCTAGTTTACTAAGTAGGGTTTCCAAACAAATTAAAACAAGGAAGGTACACGTTGAGATTAAGAAAGCCACAAAGGTCACTTTTTAGGTCAAAATGAACAGTGTTGAGTTTTCAGTGGCTATAGAGCTCATTTCTTGGAGGCTTGGGTTGAAATTTAGAGGTAAACTAGTTAAATATCAATAGTTATTTTGGTCTATATAGCTGGAGTCTTTTGTGTTATGTTTCTTGTAATGTCAATGCCTAGAATTCTTTTAGATTTTCCAAGTTCCTTCATATCAAATTCTTCCTTCAAGGTTGTCTTTACTCCTTTAATATCATATTTAGATTTCCCTGCAAGTACATATCTTCTACGCATAATAGTAAATACACATTAGAGGAATAAAAATTTGAATTTACATAGGCACAACTGTCATAGGAACTTTTATTAAAGCCAAATTTAG
>JBBPDI010000022.1:13361295-13382457 GCA_037974545.1 Cucumis variabilis
GGATAATCCCACTAACACTTAGTGGGATATGTGGCTACATGAGATGTAGACACCTAGCCCACTAAGTTTCACTAATTATTAGTGGAATATTAGGTGTTGAGATTTGAAAAATTAATTACATGCAATTTTGCATGTAATTAAGTTATAAATAGGGGTGCTTTTCAAATGGTTTGAGTTTTTTTTTTTTTTTTTTTTGCCATTTTCTAGTAATTTTAGAAATTACTAATTATTTCACCCTAAAATCTCAACAACCATTTTTACCTTCCAATTTCCTTTTTTCTATTTTATTTTCCTATACCAAATTGGATCCCACAACCCGGTTCTTTTTCCTGAGGATAGTAGGTAAATTCTAGTAGTTGTCCCAATTTGTTTACGTGAGTAATTTTCAAGGATCTTAAAAGGCACCAAAGGTATTGTTTTCTAAATCCTAATTTGTTTAGTTTAGGGTTGCATGTTAATTAGTTGTAACTAGAGTAAAAATCCGTTTCTATTTTCCGTTGTGCATGTCTTCCGTTTCCAACAAACAATTACCCTATATCTTGATAGGATTCACCTCCATCAAGAGTTAGTTCTAATACACAATTTTTGAATTTGTATTCTCAACGATGGATTACTCTGTCAAGAGATAGACAAACTCCTAATTCCCTCGTCAGAAGATAGTTCTTTATTTTGATTTTAGTTTGCTTTGTTTTTGTTTTAATTCTGATCTCAATAACCTAAAATTCAAAACATTATTAGTCAAATCAAATGATTTTCATATAAAGAACAAAATTCATATGCAATGTGGATGTACATAGTATTCTTTGTCACACACAAAAAAAAAGTTTGCAATATGGTTACAAAACAACTATGCCTGGAAGAATACATAGAATAAAACGTCATCTCATAATGCCATCTCCAAAAAAATATCTCCAAACCTCAACTCCAAGAAAAATCTCCCAACAAAGGTTTACCTAGAATCATATTAATAGAGCACATTATTACAAACATTCAAACATTCTAAGTTTCAACCATACAAATAAAAACCTCAATGGAGGCTCCAAAAAAAGTATCTCTAAGCTTAACCCACCACCTACAACATTCAAACATCCTAAGATTCAACCAAACAAGAAAAAATCTCATTACACTGCATCAAAATAAGTAACACTAAATCCAAGCATAAACTCTTCAAAGCAACTTTTATCAACAAAATTCATAGATTTTCACTTTCTAAATCAAATTAAACCTATCACATTCTAAATCCAAGAATCAGACCGAAAGAAATAGAGGAAAACGTTATGCATAAGCAAAAAACTAAGAAAATCTTTAAACTAAATCATTCGAGAAGTTAAAAGTTGAGTCAACAAATCTTAAAGTGATATAATCTTAAC
Organism: Cucumis variabilis; assembly: GCA_037974545.1. NCBI lineage: Eukaryota > Viridiplantae > Streptophyta > Magnoliopsida > Cucurbitales > Cucurbitaceae > Cucumis > Cucumis variabilis. The sequence continues at coordinate 13,362,666 of JBBPDI010000022.1, forward strand.
CTTAAATTCTTCAAAGTACTTTTATTTTCGCTCATCAATTTCTAAATCCAGGCTTAAACTCTTCAAAGTAATCTCCATCAACAAAACTCATAGATTTCCACTTTTTAAACCAAATTAGACATATTACATTAAGAATCCAAGAATTAGAACACACAGTAAATATAATAAATTGATATACAAAAGCCAAAAACAAGAAAAACCCAAAGCTAAAATCATACCAAAAATTAAATCTAGCAAAAAAGAAATAGAGCAAATCCTAAAGATTTTGCTAAAATAGAAATGTGGCGAAAAACAAAGATATAAAGAAACAATTGTAGATTAATCAGGACGAAGAGAAAGCAAGGACGACATGCAATTTCTCACACCAAGTAGTCTAGCCGACATTGGAAATGGAGAGAAATGATCAGATTTAGGAGAAAATAGGCATGATAGGCAACAGGCGTCTGGTTTTGGGAGAAAATAAGGGTGACGCTCTCATATCTAAAGAATGGAAAGAAGAAGTTATTAATAAAGTATTATTATTGTAATTTCAATAAGTGTTATTGATTGTTTTATTAGCTTTGTCTGAATAACCTAAATCTAATAAACTAACATCCTAAGCTTCTTTATAAGTCTTGAACTGATGTATAGACATACATGAATCAATGTTCGAGATATAACTTAAAGATTCTATAGTATAGGAATAAAGTTAGGTACCTTATCCTAATAACAATATGAACATGACCCACTTTAATTTATATTTGATATAAACGCAATGATCTAATGGGTTCATGTAGGTGACATACGAATGAGAGTATCCTATGCAATGAGTTTGCATAAGATTGGACCACGAAATAGTAATGACTAGATGTAATTCAGTTGACTAGTTAGGTTTCTATTTCAATAAGATGACCTAGGCAACTTAGTCATAATCTTGAGTGTATCATGAACTCCTATTGGTGAGGAATTTTCTTTTGATTTGTACATATGAGAGTGACCAAATTGAGAACTCAATAAGTCTACCAATTTTAGGACAAGAACAAGTGGGAGCAAGGAACATAATCACACAAGATCAAATTCACTCCTTTCTGACTTTAAGGTAAGTAGATAACTATTTTCTTAAAAAGCTCCCAAATTGAGTCTATTATCCATAATTAGGTAGCTAGACCAAAACATGGTGAAGAAGCTTGAGTTTTAGTTCAAGAAAGAGAGAAAATTTTGAAAAAGTTTAAGTAGTGTAGAGTTTTTAGAGGCTACATATCAATTCCTTTCAAATGAAGCTGAAATTCTGAGGGAAGCAAGTTAAGACAATTCTAAGCAAGTTTGAAGAAGGAACCTATTCATTTTGATGACTGGATTAAAACTTATGAGTGTTGGAAGTTGAAAGTAGTTTTTTGGAATTTTCATAGTTTCTATGTAGGTTTAAAGGTGGTTGAACATCAAGGCGTGAAGGCCTGCTTGAGCGTGCATCAACTTGTTAAAGAGGTTATCTAGCTCAAAGGCATGGCATATACACTCAAGTTGTGTGCACGAAGAAGAGTAGGCATGTAGGAGGTGAGATGCCTTGTGCAAAGGCATGCACACTGATAACTTGTAGAAATACAAGTTATTGTAGCCTTTCTTATAGAACAACGAGGCTAAAATGTAAAAGACGCACATCAAAACACGTACATTCTGTTGAAAATGCATAAATACTTAAAAATATATTTTACATAAGTGTTATGCTTGTTTTTTGCAGTTTTTAATGTCTAAATGCAGATCTATGAACAAAAGAAGAAGTTAGCAAATCGCAGAGTCTCTCACGAGAAGAATAGGCAAGAAGATCAAATCACAATGCGATAATCGATTAGGTAGACGATAATAATAGTAGTTAGAGATGATGTGACATGCTACAGCAGCTTTCGGTGTATAATGTTAAAATGTTCAAAAGAAAAAAAAATTCCCTGCTAAAAGTTACCTACAAAAAGTCTTTTTTATTCACCAAAGAAATGAGGTCTAAATAAACCACAAAGACTCCTGAACAAGCCAAAACCCTATAGAGAGAGAAAGATGAAAAGGAGTAGCCTATTTACCACCTATAAAGTCTGTTCTCTTTTACTTTGATTAGATTGTAGAGTGAGAGTGTAACTTTCAAGTATAGAAGATTCCATATTTCCATTTCTCCTAACTTATAATATTCTCCATCTTTTTTGTCTTCTATTTTTGTATTTCTCTTTAATATATGAGTTCATATTGTACAGTGGCCGAAAGCCTACATTCTTTAATATCTTGCATTATTATACCTTTTCAATCCAATATATCTTCACTCTTATTCATTCAATGTGTTGTTTGTAGTTTAGGTTAGTGATAATTTCTTGATAAGAAGTTTTGCTTATAAGTCTTATCGCGTTAGTTGAGCTATTCTCATCACTTGGCCAGCGTAAGTTGCCAACTACTTGAGAGGGTAAGTAACAAGGGCATGGTTAACTCATGCAAGGAAGAGGTTTATCTTCCTTTGCAAGATCACTTCCAGCATTCGTATCCTGAAAGGTGAACAAGTGTGGACACTAGGTATCGAGAGGTTGTTGTCCTTAATCGCAAATTCCTATACGATTTATAAGTGATCTCTTTTAGATATATCTCACCTAATCATACTTAGTTATATGGATCCAAAGAGGTGACCATGTGTGGTGTATAATGACTTCGAGAGAAGCACACCTTAATCATAAGCATGGTTGAGTAAGTTGTATCGCATCAAGGTTATTGCATTACTTAATCGCGTGATAATGGATAGACATTTCTTAACTCACTTATTGGATACAAGATAGTTTGCATTACAATTTCGCCATCTTATTCCCTCTTTACAAATTCTCTAAGCTTAGTTTAGTAGTTTAGTTTAGTTTCGCATTCTTTACATTTGTTATTCTTTAATTATTTTATATCTCCTAGATGATAAGTAATTCCTAAAACTAATATCTTGAATGAGTTCCTGTTTTCGACCTTGGATCATCCAGGTAAACCTACTATTTTCTCTTGCACTTGGACAAGCAGTAGAAAAACTTGTACTCAATGAGGACTTAGTTACTACGCTATATAGAGAGACATGGTGAGCATATGACATGCAGTGAACATGCGCAGTGACGTATCGCCTACACCAAAATATAAACTCAACACATTTCACATACTAAGTCCAAGTGAACTAAGTACTCACTTAAACCAGCCACACACGAAGGACTTTGCAACATAATTTCACGAGGTTAGGCATGCGAGGCAAGCATTCGGTCAGTCATCCTGATGCCCTATGGACGCATGCACCTTGTGGCAAGGAGTGACACTATTATTTTTAATATTTATGATGTTTTTGCCATTTTTTGAGTAAATTTTGGATTTTTCCTAAGGTTAAGAGGTTAATTTAAGCTTTAATGGCATTATTTCAAGAGGAGAATAAATTGAGCAAGTTTACAAGCCAAGGTTAGCTATATTTTGTGAGTGACAAAATGATTTTAAGTATTTATTTATAAATAGGAGTTCAAAGCTAAATATTTCAAAGCATGTTTTAGAATTATGAAATTACATTTCCTTACTAATTTAGCAGATGTTTAGCAAAGTATGAATTTCAATATAAATTCAAAATTAATGTTTAAAAGTATGAGTCTATGAAAGCATGATTTATAGACTATTTCTGTAAGGCCTTGGTTGTGTATCAACAAAGCAGCAAAGGCCCTGCAACAATAGGACTGAATGGAGGAATATGTATAGCAACTGCACTCACAGGAAGGAGTCCGGTTGCAAAAAATTCATGCGGAAAAATTGTTTGAATAAAAGTTTAGTGTAAGGAAGCACCCAAAAAGGAGAAAAAAGGCAACACAAAGAGAAGCACCTGCCTAAGTTAAATCATGGAGGCATAAGTGATGTGACAAGAATGAGCAGGGTGAAAATGTCCATGTTGGATGACAAAAGTTAAGTGTTTGATACTATAAGGCGAGAAGGAAAATTTGTGTCTAAGAAAATCTTAGGTGTACTGCTGACAAGACTGGATGGCTTGTGAAGTGAAATAAATGATTATGGCTTTCTGAGGAGATAAAAAGGGTTAAACAGATTACAGAAGTTTGGCTTTCCAAAGTGATAAGGTTGGTGTCTTAAGGGGGATATCCAATCACTACCTGAATTCAAACTACATGTCGAGTTCGTATTGATAGCATGACATCGTGAATCATGAAGAAATACGTGTAAAGTAATGAAGTGACCCATGGATGTGGGGAGGTCACTATAAAAAAGGGATAAAGGCCAGAAGAAAGAAGAGTTTTTCCTACAGAAAAAATGACATGCCCGAACGAAATTATGAGAGAGAAACCTAAAAGACCCAATGACTGGCCAAGGGAAACGTTGGACAAAAAGAGAAATCCAAAGGCAGTAAGGAAAGAAGTGGAGACTGAAGTATATGGGTGATGACATGAATAAATTAAACACCCGTTATTATACCCTCTTTTATTAGAAAATGAGGTCAAAACGGATAAGAAAAGGATCAAAGCGTGTGACTCACATTATAAATTCATAAATATTTAGAAGTACAGCTACATAAGCATCATACATATTTTACGTGATTACCATGTCAAACGCAGGATAAGTGGGAAAAGAAGAAAAGAGCAAACCACAGAGAACATCTCACGCAGAGGCTATATGATGGAAACTCGCTTGGCCAATAACAACCTCGGCAAGGAAAAATGTCATCATGCGAAGAAAGCTCACTAGAAGTAAGAATGGTAGTTGGAATCAAGTGACTTCACAGTGCTAGAGTCGATGCTGACATTCTTAGATGAATAAAAGCTTTCTACCGAAAAGTAGTCTATACAAGCACTTCATCTTCACCAAGTTAAAACATGCTTGGATGGGCACAAGGAGAGCCTGAATGGGTGCAAGGCCTGAATAGGCCAGTTAGAGAGCTGAGAACTCAGGCAAGACAAGATTTCTTCCCCCATTTTCCCCTAACTTGTAGTATTTCTCCACTCTTCTTTCTCTTTAATTTTGCACTTTATTGTAATATATGTTGTTCATATTGTACAGTGGCCAAAGACCTATATTCTTTATACATATATTTCATATTTACACCCTCTTCAATCCATTATTTCTTGGCTTCTCACTTGTCAATGTGTCATCAATAGTTAGATGTGTGATAGGTTCTTAATAAGGAGTTTATTTTACAAGGCTTATCGTATTAGTTGAGCTATATACATCACTTGGCTAGGGTCAATCCCCAACTACCCAAGAGGGAAAGTAACAAGGATAAGACTGATGTGCACAAGGAGGAGTTTGGCAATAGACTCTACCTTAGCGAGATAACTTTCAACATTTATATTTCGAAAGGTGAACAAGTGCGAACATTAGGCACTAAGACGTTATTGTCCTTAAACGAGAAGTTCTATAAGTATTATAAGTAAAGTCTTCTAGATATAGCTCACCTAATCAAGCACAGTCATTTGCATCCCGAGAGGTAAGCAAGGGTGCCATTTAAACACTTTGAGAGAATGTCACCTTAATCATGAGTTTATTACACAAGTTATATCGCATCAAGGTTCTCGCATTACTTAATCATCTAATAATGTGTAGGCCTTCCTTCACCTTTTTCTTGCATACAAGTTAGTTCATGTAATCTTCCACCTTGCCACAATTTATTCTTTGTGCATGAGTCTCCAGATGTAGTAAAGTAGTTTTAGTTATCTTTATATTCTTTCTACATAATTGTCATAACACCTAAATGATAAGTGCACCCTAGAACTAACATATGGAAATAATTCCCTCTGCTCGATCCTTGATCACCCAAGTAAATCTATTGTTTCGCTTTCACTTGGACAAGCAGTAGAAACACTTGTACTCAACGAGAACTTATGTATCACGCGATGAAGAGGTACATAGTGAGCATCTCACATGCTATGATCATGACCCATGACTCATCACCTAGAATTAAAGCATGCAATACAGAAAGTTACGCTAAGCGCATCACGCACAATGACTTGACTTAGTGGCATATTATAGTTGCACTATACCCATGAGAAACTATTAAGTCCAAACCAACAAACAAGCAATGAGTGAGTGATAAAATAAGATTACTACATACATTCTGACATGTGATTTAGCTATAGATTTTTTTCTCTTATTTGCTACAAGTATGAAATAATATTGTGAATGTTCTGCCAAAAGTAGGCTATCTATATAGAAAATGTTTTATTTGAAATATCTTCACAAGTAGAATATCTGTGAAATTTTCCTCAATAAAGAAACATAGGTAAATGGTTAAGGATGGGTTCAAAATCTTGATACGTAAATATGGCATTTCATCGACAATAATATCCTATTTTTGGTACTTATGGTGTGATGTACATGCTATTAAATATTTCCTAAGGACAGTAAGCTAAAACGAACCTTTCTGTTTGTAATGATTATTCACCAAGAAAGGGTGAAACCTATTGTAAAACGTTAGTAGAAATTTCAGGTAATTCGCGTGACGCTGGTTGAGTTAGAATTTCAAGTCCAAGCGAGAGGAGAATCTCAGGTCTAGACAAGGTTTGTAACACGACGCATAAAGAATGTAAATTCCTAGTTTGAGGAGGAACAATATGATGTGAATATAATGAGGCAATAATGACATTACCAGGTAACTCACGTAATGCTGGTTAAGTTTTGATCCAGGCAAGGGGAGAGTCAGAGGTCTCAATGGTAAAGATAAAATTTGATGCGATTTAAACTCTTGATGTTATGGCATAGGTGGAATTAATGGTTATATGATTTGTAAGAGTAATGCGGTTAGATTGCTAGATGATTTAGGTTGCGATACAGATGACACTTGTGGTATGGATGGTCGTATTGATCGTGAACTGTGATTCGTACAAATTGGTATGCAATCTAAGTGTTCGGTGCTTGTGGCATTGGTCATATGAATGGTTGAATGGCTTATGGCTTATGCGATGAGACATATATTTACTACTGATACACATATCGTTATTGTTTATGTGGCATTTCTCCAAAAATGTTTTTCTTGAACTCATCACTCCCTAAGTCTTTTTTACTTATGTTTTAAGTGTTTTCTCTCCCCATGTTGTTAGGTGTTAAGGCCATGCGAATGATCATCCTAAGGCTGCATAGCCAAGTCAAGGAGGGAAAACAAAGTTACTCTATAGTCTTATATTGTATGACAGTTATGTCATCTTATCTCACATCTATGAAGTTAATTGCGGTAAGGTTGCTGCTCTTTAATGCCCAAATCTCAGCTAAACAGAGAAGCGAGGTACGAGAATATCAAAAACTTAAGGCAGAGAAAAGAAGTCGTGGAGATCGTCGTCCATCCAAGGTTGTGGAGTGACTAATGTAACGAAGGGAAAGAGAAGTGAAAAGAGGTTTTCTACATAGAAGTGTCCGCCTCAAGTAGCAGCATGAGGAGATGGGCGAGAAAAGGAAAGAGGTAGTTGTCAAGCAAGGACTAGTATCAGTGTCAAGAGAGTGTTTAAGGGTCGTAATTGTAATATCCAAACTTGTGAAAATGTTAAGTTAATAAAGAGAAGTTTTGTACTCATGTGTCTATCATATAAATGGATACAAGATTAAAAGAGAGCACAGTATCAAGGACGCATTATTGAAAGTTTAAGTAGTTGTATTCTACTCCCTTGTGAAAAGAAAAAGGTATTAAGCTGAATAAAAAGAGTTAAGTTATTACGTTTATTAAACGTTTAGCATGTTATCACGCAAAAACTACGCGATAAAGGTCTAGGCGGTACGTCTCTACTTACTCGCTGGAAGTGACTTTGGAGTGGGGTATTACAATTTCCAAGCATGATTTACGAGAATGAGTTCTAAAAAGAGATTTATAAGTAAGAATGTGATTATTTCAAACACGAGATATGAAAGTTAAGTTTTAAGAGTAGTTTTGCTATTTTTGAAAGAGATTTGAGCTACTGGTTTTAACAAGTTTTAAGAATAAATAGAGTTTTAAACCATTTTTATTCTATACACCAAGTTATTCACGGTCAATGTGTATAAAGTATCAGGGGTATGGGGCTTTGTTGAACACTTAGCCAGCTATCATCGAGTTTGGACAGGATAGTATCGATTTTACTCTGCTATTTTAATCGAGTTCAAGCATGATAATATCATGACTGAATTTATCAAGCATTGTAGTATTGAGTAGTCAAGCTAACATTATTGAGCTTATTTAGAGTATAGAAGGAACAGAGAACTGTTTTAACCAGCAAGATTAATTATTTTAAATTTCTCATTAAACGTTTCGTTTAAAATAGTCTTTCAAGTTAATAATTATTGATAGTATATCTTGAGTCATGATTTACTAAACTAAATATTTTTCAAAAAAGTCACCCACAGGGCTATTTAGCTCACCCTTTCCAAATGTTTTCCACTTTCTAAGAAGATATAATAATCTTTGAGCTTGGCTTGCAGTCATTAGTATGTTGTGCCAATTTTGTCATTAGACTTTTGTACACCTATGTATAGCTTAAGCTCGAATTGTGTCTTGTAAATATGTCTATAGGTGTAAGTGTTAAGCATGTCATAGTTAGGTTGTTCCTATTTTGGGTTTATAGAGTTGTCTATAATTATTAGAGTTTGGTTTTAACCTCAAAATAAAGGATTTGTAGTAGTGAACTATTTAATCTATAAAAAATTGTTGTGAGAAGTTTTGGCCTACTGCTTAGCTTCTAAATTTGTTAAGTTGCATATATGGCTTAGCTGTTTAGATTTAGATAGGCTCAACAGGTGTCGTCGAGTAGCTAGAGACTGGATTTGTCGACCTCACACCACTTCTTAGATCAAGAGTAGATGGCCTAGGAGGGAGTGTGATAGAAGAAATGATATTCAAGGACTAAAAAGTAACCTAGGGGTAAAACAATAAATTGATCCAACTGGTGTTATAGACACTTTTGAAATAACAACTTCTTGTTATTCGTCTATATCCATGGACACACAAATATATATATAGTGAGAAGAGGTCAATTTTGAGTCTTTACACATAGTTAATCAATATTGATTAATGTGGTTAAGGAGTTTAGTTAATTAATCTTACGTTGTTGTAGTTTTTAATTTGTAGGTCTATTAGGTCCCCTTCCTAACTCGTTAAAGAATAATGAGGTTAATATATCTTGGATGGAATTTGATTCGTTCAATTTCACTTAAGAAAATAATATGATGTATGATGATGCATTATAATATAAAGTTTATATTACTTTTCACTTTATAATATAGATTTAATCTTAAATCTGATTCAAAACTTGTTTGTAAAAGAATAAAATGTTTGAATAAGTTCAAATATTAATTCATGTGAATTAGATTCATATTAAAACTATAGGTTAAAAGTAATATGTATATGATATACATTAAAACTATACACATTTAACGTGGAAATCCCCATGTTTTCTCTCATGCACCAACTACCCACTTCTTCTTAGCTTCTTCTTCAATAATATGCCAAAAATAAATGGGAAGTTAGTATATAATTAAGATAATTACATAATAGAAAATTCTCTTGTTTTTTTCTCTCTAAAAATCATTCTCGGTTCCAATTGGTTCCTATAAGCCTTATATTAACTTAGAGAATAGGATATGTTTCAAGTGATGGTTTACGGAGATTAGGACTATAAATTGATGGTTTGTATAATTCAGAGACATCAACGAAAGTAATTTTCTAAATATTTCTATTTTCTATTTAATTGAAAATCATGTTAGCCTTATTTAATTTTACAGTAGGTTTGTTCTCTGTACTTTTGCCAACAAATGTGTATTTCCTTATTGCCAAATTAAATTTGAGTTTATGATTTTATGATGTCTTTTGCTGCGTAATGGATTTTATCACTTCAAAAGTGACGATAAAAAAGAAGGAAAGGAGAATTAATGTTTTAAAACTCATCTCTCGAAGCATAAATGAATGCATCAAAATTTCTTACAAATCTTTCGACACTTTTATATAATGCATCGGGAGTTTAACTTTCAATGATGTCATGGCTGCATTGGGAGTTAGTTCTAACTTCATATGACTGTTATATTGTGCCTGAAGGTAGACATTTGTTAGAGAAATTTTGGACTCAGTGTGTGCAATGTTGTGTATATCTATATCTAATTTTAAGCGATGAGGCATGGTCATTGTATGCGAGATGTTCTCTATGTCTCTCGTCCTCACTAATTACTTAGTCCTCGTTAAGTACAAGTTTTCCTATTGTTTGCCTAAGTATAAGCGAAACAATAGATTTCCTAGGTAATCTACGGCCAAACACAAGGAATTGATATCAAATATTAGTTCTAAGGCTTACTCTTCATTTAGGCGATACACAGTCACTATCAATACAATATAAAGTAAGGGTGTGTGTCTAAGCTAAACTATTATCTACACTAGAGATACTGTAAAAGGGGACTAGAAATGGTGACGAGATGGAATTATGAACTAACTTGCATTAAGAAAGAGTGAAGGAAGGTCTCCGCGTTATTAGGCAATTAAGTCATGCGATAGCCTTGATACGATAGAGATCAATTAACTAGCTTATGATTAAGGTAATCACCACTTAATGCCTCAAACTTCACACTTGCTTGCCTCTCAGGAAGCAAATGACTAAGTTGGATTAAGCAAGATCTATTTACAAGGGCTTACTTACAAGACTTATAGCAATTTTCTTTTAAGGGTGTCTCCAAACTTCGTCTTAAATGCGTTAGCCATATCCTTTCTACTTACTCTCTCGAGTAGTTGATGATATACACTGGCCAAATGGTTATTATAGCTAACCTAACACAATAAGCTTTATAAGCTAAGCTTCTTATCAAGAACTTATCACAAGACTAAACTACAAATAATACATTGATAGATGAATAGTAAAGCAATGTTGAATTGAAAATGTATAAACATATAATATATTGAAGAATATAGGCCTTAAGCCACTGTACATATGACCATATACATTGCAAAGAAATACAGAAATGGAAAGTAAAGAAAATGGACATGACAAGTTCGGAGAAAGGAAGGATGAATTCTTCTCTATTCTAACTCTAAGTTTTCACTTACAGACTGGCCGAAGAAGAGGAAGAATGCTTTTACTGGCTGAATGGGCCAAACACTAGAGAGTGGCAGAAAGGGTTCTTTCTACCACTCTCTAAGGGTTTGGCCCATTCAGGCACCCACAGTCGGTTCATTCAGACGTTTGACTTCTCTCGAAGCTGACCACTTTACTTAGTAAGGAAGGAGTCCTTTTATAAGTAGCTTTTGGAGGAAAACCTATGTTATTTTGAACATGTCAGCGTCAATTGCAACCTTATCAAGTCATATCAACTCTAACTACCATTTTTGTCTTCTAGTGAACCTTCCTCGCGTGATGACATAGATCCTCATCTAGAAATTGTACTTGCCAAACAAGATCTTCTCGCTTAATGATTTGCACGTGCTCCTTTACAATTCGCTGGTTTCTTCTTTTATTATTAATCCTGCATTAAAACACTGAAAAAATAATGAAACAGGCATGGAGACTTATGTAAAGTGTATTTACTAATATTTATGAATTGGCACTATAAGCTATGCTTTTTGATACACTTACTATGCATTTTGGTCCCAATATTATTCTAACTAAAAGGCAATAATAACTTGTATTTCTACAAGTTATCAACATTCTTCCAACTAAGCCTCTTCCAATGGTTGGTTGTGGATCGGTAGAATTCTTTTTCCTTGTAGTGTCATCAACTTCAATTTTCCTTAGTACTTTCATTTTCTGTAGTTAGCCTAATCCTACCTTCTTTAGTTCAATCTGAAAAATGTTTTGAATAAACTCTAAGCTTACACTATAGAAATAAATCATTATAGTTTCACAATCTCTAGCAATTATAACTAAGAACTCTCTGAGTATGAGAACCTCTGATTCTAAACCATTAAGACTTCTAAATCAATATGATTTCAACCCTAAGAATTAGGTTAGACGTGGATTTTCTTAAAATCAAATATCTTTGGCAAAGAACAAATTCCTTACCAAAGATTTGAACACTCTAGAAGCTAGGATGATCAATTTCACTTAAATGATTTTGGCGTGCAACTCAAGACATGAATTGCATATTCAAGAAGTTTTCTGGCTAAACTTGAAATATATGAAAATTTAATTCATAATCCCCTTAAAACTGTTAGGTTTTATGTCCTAAAACTCATAGAAAGTAAATATAATCTATTGATCATTATTAATAAAGTGTTATTATTTCAATAAGTGTTATTGATTGTATTATTAGTTTTGTCTTAATAACCTAAGTTTAATAAACTAACATCCTGAGTTGTTTGATGATTCTTGAACAATATGTAAGAACATACAGGGATCAATGTTCGAGATCAGCTTAAAGCATCTATAGTATAAGGATAAGGTTGGGTACCTTATCCTGGTACCACTATTGATAAGGCTCATTTTGTACTTGATACAAACACAATGATTCAATGCATTTGTGTAGGTCACATACGAGTGAGGGTATCCTATGCAATGAGTTTGCATAAAATCGGACCACAAAATAGTAACCACTGCATGTAACTCCGCTAACTAGTTAAGTTTCTATTTCATTTGGATGACTTGCGTAACTTAGTCTTAATCTTAAGTGTATTATGAACACCTATTCGTGATGGATTATCCTTTGATTTGTACAAATTAGAGTGACCATACTATTGACTCAATATGCTTATCATTTTAGGGACAAGACCGAGTGGAAAGTTGCAAACATAATTACACAAGATGGAATTCACTCATTCTCAACTTTAGGGTAAGTAGATGAGTGTTCCTTTAAATGGTGTCTCTAGGACTTGAACAAAAGGCCCTACCCTCTTTATGGTACAAGAGGGGTTTCTGTTTAGTAGTTGGACCATAAACAGATTGTTCATTAGAGCAACAGTGATATTGAAGGACTAGAAATAACCCAGAGGTAAAACGGTAATTTGACCTGGCTGGTGTTACAAACACTTGTAAAAGACTAACTTATTGTGATTGATTTATATCCATGCACACAAAAATATATCTATAGTTAAGAAGAATTCAGCTGTAAATCTTTAGTGAAGTGTACACACAGTTAACGAATATTGATTAATGTGGTTAATGAGTTTAGTCAATTAATATCGTATTATTATAACTTATGATATGTAAGTCCATTTAAGTCCCCTTCCTAGCTCGTAAAGGGTAATGAGATTTATTTGTATTGGTTGTAATTTGAAATGTTAAAACACATTAGGAATTAATATAATATACTATGATACACTATAATGTAAAATTTATATTTTAATTAAACTTTATTATATAAATTTAATTTTGGATATGATTTAAAATTAATTTATGAGAGAAAATATTTGAATGAGTTCAAATATTCATTTAATGTGAATTATATTTGTGAAACTCAAAATTTCTTTAACCTTTGGAATTTGTTAAGCTTGGTCAAGATCAAGAGGAAATGAAATTTATGGGAAAAGAACCTAAAAAGACTTGGAATTTAAGTTTAGATTTGAGAAAAAGAAAAAAAATTGGAAAAATTGGCTAGGTGTCAAAAGTATGGTGTTACGTGTTTGAAGGTTTTGTGGCCGGCAAAGGAAGGCTAGAAAACCTCCAAAAGAGTGCATTGGGTGGCAAGGAAAGGCTTGAAAACCTTTAAGGATAGGCGTTTGGACATGGAGTAGGCGACTAAGGAGAAAGAACCTCTAAATAAGTGTCATTAGGCAAGAGAACTTGTCTTTTGAGGTTATTTTGCTAGGTGTTAGGCGTTTGGGACCTTGGGCGTTGAAGCTTGCTAAGCGAGATAACCTCCAAAGAAGTTATCTAGGCAACAAGGCAATGGGCTAGGCGAGCAAAGAAGCCTAGGCGAGGAAGAAAAGGAGGTTAGCAAGCTTGTGGCCAAAGGACTATGTGTTGAGAGATTATCACACGAGGAAGGCATTGGCTAGGCATTTGGCTAAGCATTTAGAGGATAGCATAAGTCTTGTTTGGCAAGGAAGCAAGGCTAGGTGAGAAAGGTTGTTGGGCGGTCAAGCTATGCAAGGAAGCCATGAAGGTTAGCCATGTGATTAGGACATACATGTGGGATGCTTTAAGCAATCGATTAAAAATAAATTCAGGTGTTTTAACCATGTCATCATGAATTTTGCAGTCAAGGAGGACGTGGAGGAGTTGCTGAGGTGTAAACATAGGCTTAAGACGTGAGTCTAATCAAGATTAAGTGTCAACTTAAGCTCATGCAAGGAACTCTATAAATAGGCCAACTTCATCAATGATTTTTTCACAACTTACTCATACAAAATTACTCAAATTAGTCTTAAAAATTTAGAAATTGAGTCTAGTTTATAAGAGAGGACTATTGTGTGATTTGGATTCAAGGAGGTTTGTGATTTGATCAAGAGAAGACAAGAAGGACATTTTTTGGCTGAATTTAAGCAAGATGCATCCCACGTCCTCTACAGGACTCATATTTTGGAACTTGATTTTGAAATTTTTAGGTAAGAAAGTTAACTCATATTAAAGCAATTTTGTAGAAGGAATTTTTATCAAATAAGTTATGGATTTTAAGTTATGAATTATCAAAGTTGGGTTATGATTATGGAAGTAAAGTAGTGTTTTGGGTCGTGCCGAGAGGCTTGTGTGGATGAGATGGACGTGCCTTTTATTGATAGAGGTTATTTTGGGTCAGTTTGCATGCATATGACAAGGTCATGGCACACCGAGCAGCAAGGCATGCGCTCAGGCTACGCACGTGACTCTGTCTTAGAAGTTAGTACAATGCACACAGTGTGTGGGGAGCATCGCGTGTAAAGCACGCGATGGCACTTGGTAGGCAGCAAGGTGGGACATGCGGCAACACGCAACGCATGTCCCACCTTAGTGAGGTTAGCACACAGTAGGCTCCAGGCTATACGTGCATGGTCAGCCCCATTCACCATGTCAATGGGCATGATTAGACTGTTTTCAAGTTTTTTTTAGTTGTCTTGTTATTTTTAGGAAATTTAAAGGAAGTTTTGGATATTTTTATGTTCAAGGGATTAATTAAGGATTAAATATAAAATTTTCAAATCAAGGAAGCTTGAGAGGAATTTTACAACCAAGGTTCTATTCAAGTGACAGTGAGTAACACATCGATTTCTGACTATTATTGTTAAACATGATTTCAAGCTTTACAAGCAATAGCTTGTAACATGATTTCAAGTTATTATTTCAAGTTATGTTTTATGATAAATGCTTATGAACTGTTATTCAAATTATCCCATGTTTAAATGATTTCATGATCAAGTTCAAGGAAATGTTTTCAAGTTTTCAAATATTTTTATCCATGTCCGAATATTTCATGAGACCTATTGTATACATGTGGTTAATTCCGTACTGATAGTAAGGTTGACGAGCCTATAGTTTATGGATCATCAGGAAGGGTATAATTTTATGACTTAAATGAGAAGCTAGGGTTAACTACTCATCGACTGTTTCGTCTTCGGACGAAGGGGTAATTATTGTCCGTGGCTATGGAGGACTATCTTCAGAAAGCGATGCAAATGTTCCAAGTTTCATGTTATGACTATTTACTAATAAATGTATTTAAGTTTTGGTTTTATAATAAATATTTATGTAAAACCTATTTTATAAAACTATTGCTCACTAAGTCTTTCGACTTATTCTTTCAAAATGTTTTTTCTCTTTCCAAGTACAGACTGTAAATCTCTGTATGTTGAACTACTGTTGTCAAACCAACTTAGTTTCATTATCCAAGGATATTGTTTTGTTTCAAATTAGTAATATGATTGTTCAAATACTTATATCTTCATGTTTTGTTCATTTTCTATGATACATTTTATAAAGATTTCATATGGACAGCACTATGGATTTCAAAGTATAGTTTAAATATTTATTTAATAAAAGACTTCTGCTGTTAAATTTTTTTGCAAGTGTTCATGTCATGTGTCAGTTTAGGTTGTTCTAGAGGCGAACAACTTCAACTGACATCACGCCACGTCTTAGGCCAAGCAAGCAGGTGTTCGGGGTGGGGTATAACAATATTCATATTAAAACTATAGGTTAAAATTATATATATATATATATATATGACACACATTAAAACTACATGTTATGAGACAAATTTATATTTGAATATGATTCAAATTTGTATTGCAATTAATTAATTAGAGAATTAATTAATAGTTTAGTTTAATTTAATTTAATTTAATTTGAGGTTAATTTTTATAAATATAACAAACCGAAAAAATATTTACGTCCATGTAAAAAATGAAAAAACTCATGAAACTGGTCATTTTTTTAAATATTTCAGATTTGTCCTTCCTTTTCATCGTCTTTCTTCTCTTCCTCTTCTGCGATTTTTTTTCTTTTCATCATCTTTTTCTATTCTTCTTTTGCAGATTTTCTTTTATTTTCTTCAAACTGTTATTTGATTTAAGATCATGTACCAAATATACAAGATCTATTTTTTTAAAAAAAATTG
This sequence comes from Cucumis variabilis, assembly GCA_037974545.1. Classification (NCBI taxonomy): domain Eukaryota; kingdom Viridiplantae; phylum Streptophyta; class Magnoliopsida; order Cucurbitales; family Cucurbitaceae; genus Cucumis; species Cucumis variabilis. The sequence goes on from JBBPDI010000022.1 coordinate 13,379,091, forward strand.
TTATTTGGTTGTTTCAAATATAAAATATCGTGAAAAAAATTGTTGTATATTGGATAGCCAAATTTAAACTATTGTGTACCAAAATAGTCAAATCTAAACAATTATGTACAAAAATCTTTAAAAAATCGTTTAGGTTTGGGTAGCCAAATTTAAGCGATTAAATCTAAACGATCGTGTTCCAAATATAAACGATCGTATACCAAATTTAAACAATGACTTTTCAAATATAAATGATCGTTTTCAAAATATAAACAATCGTGTACCAAAATATCTTGAAAAAAAATTGTTGAGATTTTGGTAGCCAAATTTAAACGATCGTTTTCCAAATATAAAAGATTGTGTAACAAATATAAACAATCGCGTACAAAAAAATATTGAAAAAATATCCTTTAGATTTGGGTTCAAATCTAAATGGCGTGTAGAAAAAAATAGCCAAATCTAAACGATCATTTTCCAAATATATTATGCGCACTGGATGCCAATTAATCGCGAGACATTTTTTGTACTTTTTATTGTGGGTCTTGGACTTTTTTCGTTTTTGAAATTGTTCTATATTGTATAAATATTTCGCTGCTTTGTTATATTTTTAAAAAGACTGCTAAATTTGATTTAATTAAATTAAAACTATAGGATATGTGATAGATATTCATTTAAATATGATTTAAATGAAATATTAATTAAATATGATTTAATTAATTATTTTTTTAAAAAAAAATAATTTCTCACGTTCCCATTTTTCTCTCCAACTTCCCTCCTCTTATACGTACAACAGGATTAAGATTATCATCGATCTGCCTTTGCTCTGCGTATTCTCTCTCAGAAGAATTCTCTTTGAAAAATCTCTCATTCCAATTTTGGTTCCCACCAAGCAAAATCCTGCTTAGAGAATAGGGAGTTTTCCAAGCGATAGTGCCCTCAAATTTGGTGATTGGCAGATCCAGAGGCATTACAAAATAAGTTTTTCTTTGTAATCTCTAATTTTAATTTCAAAAGCATGCTTAACCTTAGAATTTAAAATTTAGTTTATGAATTTAATTATCAAAGTATTGGTATTTTAAATACCTATTAAATTGAATAATATTTATGTAGTTTTTTCGTTTGTTGGGCTCTTATCCCTTAAAAAGCAACCTAATAACAAGGTTTAAATAGTCTTCTAAAAGAAATCCTAATACATAAAAATACAACATTACTTGTACTTAAAATGTCATAACAAGAATAAAACTGACAAAATACTAAAATTGTATCAAAATTATTAAATAAAAATTAATTGATAATATGATGGTTTGTCGATTCATATCAATAAGTCTATCTTCCTCCCTGGAAGTTTGTTCTAACCATTAACTAAAAAATGACATAACACATTTATTATTGTTGTTGCAAACACCACACGGATTGTAGTTCAATTCATAGGGAGCAAGGAATAATCAAGTCTTATTTAAAGTTGATATTAATTTCTATGGTATAATCAAGTAAATGGATAATGGAGAAAATTAGTAATGACTAATCCATCTTCAATTGAATTAATCTTTTAATGATTTAGACCATACAAATCCATTTTATTTGTTTTTTGTTTTGCTTTTTTTGTTTTGTTTTTTTAGCTTTCCAGTCATTCCATTGGTCTCCTAAAGTTGTAAGCACTTGAGAGTTTGCCTTTGCCTCTTTGATGAAAATCCTTTTTGAAGTACAAACAAAGCATTGTTCATTATGGATTTTTCATTGGAATTGTGGTACAAGATCAAATCAAGATAGACTAATATTTACAACATGATTTACTATTATGGATAGAATTTGACAAATTTTGTTATATTTGTAATTTTTTAAAAATATTGTTATATACTTAATTATTTTGAATCTAATTGCTAAATTTGCAACTATCTCACTTTAATTTGGTGGCAGCACACGATAGATAGATACACTCAAACCTTTCCCTCATAGATACACTCAAACCTTTCCCTCAGAATTTAGAAAAAATCAAGCGGTTCTTAGCTTCCTAACAAAATTTCATTTTAAATTTTTAAGATATTAACCCCATAATTTTATTTAATATCCTCCTCTTATAATTAAGATCATGTTTACTCTATAAAAAAGTATTAAATTAATGGTAACGGAAAAGTTGATCTTATTTCATTACCTTTCATGTTATTTATTTACTTGTGTGTTTGCATCTATATATTGATTGACATGTGGAGTTTAATTTCAAATTTGTAATAAAAAATTGGTTGACGAGTAATGTATGCTCAATCCAATTGAGTTTAAAAATTGTGTCGTATCGATATTGTTTTCGTTATGACTATATTCTTATGATTTATCATTATTATTGTTGTTCTAGAGAAAAGACTATATATAAATTTTGATATCTTTACTGTTATAGTTACCTTTAATGCTTGACCTCAAAAGTGACAGTGAAGCTAAAGGTAACAACAAATGCAACAAAATTCATAATTCTAAGTCAATGAAATTTGATTACAATTACACCAATTTTCATTCACTTTAGTAAGCATGATCTAATTGTATCTCCATCATATTTGGTATCTTGCTTTATAACTATTTTAATTGTTTAGTTTTTAATTTTTAAATTTTGTGCTTGTTTTCATAATTAATCTTTAAAATAATTCTCTATCATATTGAAACAAACATCTTAATAGGAGTAAAAACTAAAATTAAGAATAAAAACAAGTTTTTGAAAAGATGACTAGTAAAAAGTTATTAACAAGACGTGGAATGACGTAACATTTTTATAAGCTTAAATTTGAAAAACGAATTTTTGGTGCGAGAAGTTGGTTATCATAGTTCTAACTTATTATAGATGTGTTATAATATTTTATGTTTCATGTGTAAATTATTTTAGTTTGAATTATAATCATATTTGTTTGAAACGTAAATTATTTTAATTTGAGAAGAAGTAGTAAACAACACAGCAAATAAAAAATAATAATGTAGGAAAAAAAACATTAAAAAATAATAAATATTGGAATAAATAAGAGTTTTAAAATAGTGTTACTATAGCTGATTAAAATTTTCAAAATAATATTTATGGTAGCAAAATATGATTATTATAGTTATAGAATAATCTTTACACTTAAACACATTCCTTAAAAAAAATAGAACGTTAATTTGAAAATAGAAAGATTAAAATTGAACCAATTAAAATTATAAATTTGAAGGTATTGAAGAAGGAAAAATGATGAAGTAAAATGTAGTACCTATAAGTGAGAAAGGTAAAAGAAAGGGGGTAAAAAAGAGTAGTGAAAAGAGATAGATGATAGAAAGTCAGAGTTATAGAAGAAGAAGAAGAAGTAAAGAGAAGGAGTAGGTTCAGACTTAGGTCACTGTATACATTTACTTTTTTACCAAAACCAAGGGATAA
>JBBPDI010000022.1:13391635-13403368 GCA_037974545.1 Cucumis variabilis
GAATCCTAAAACTATATCATCAGGTTTCTTCGTTCCCCAGTTATCTCTGTTTATGTGTTGGCTTTTCTTTTTCCTGTTTGAAAGGTTGCCTATATCTATCTCCATTTCATAGCTTTCTATGCTACGGAGTAGTATCTGTTTTTTTCAGTGTGTCTTTAATTTAATGGTGTATTTTAAAGGCAAAGACACTGCATCTATCTAATCTTGCACAACATTCTCGTCTTCATTGTAATAATGGAAAATCCACTGCCTTTTCATTGATTTCACCTATTTGGTTTGTTCTTATTGTTATGGGAAACTTGAATTTGATTACAAAGTTTTTGTCTTTAAAGCTCTGATATTTAGGATTATATATAAAAGGCTATAAATGCTCTCAAACTAGGAAGTTTTCCCCAAATGAATGCCCTCCTCCTTTTAGTGCCATTCTTAGGAAAAATTATTCAACCTTGCTACATATGACTGCATTCTATTAACAGTTTGGATGTACATTCGAAAAATTGCATACCCTTAATAACCCATTAGATAATACAAAATTGTTAGCTTCGTTGTGGTGGTCTCCTTGAATAATTTCTTCATCTTGATCTATTTTGTCAATACCACTTTGAACTATCGGAACATGAAAATCTAGTAAAGAGTTTCAATCGATCCTCATCCAATCCAAACTTCATACCAGAAAATTTCAAAGGCTTCAACTTCCCCAAAGTGGTAGATTTGGGATTTCCTTGAGCATGTTCTTACAAGTTGTGAGAATTTGTTGTGAACATTTCTTCTCTAACTGTCCAAACCCTTTCTTACCCTGCCTTTGGACTCGTATTTTGTTTGTACACAATCAACGGAGGCCTTCCCAACATATCTTAAGAAACTGAGGAATGTTAACATTAGCCAAAATCACTTTTGAAATGGTGGAGAACATTAGAAATGAGTATTTGGATAACCTATTGTAGAAGAATTAGATATAGAGTAAAATTTAGATGATGTATGCCATTAATATGGTGTTTATGGCCATTCTGACCACTGCCTTTTTTTTCTCTCTTATGTGCTTTTCTTACTGAATGTCTGTCAAAGATAATGGCATAGCATTTACTCTTATGATAACTACAGTACTTGATCTGCGGTAATTTTAGAAGATAGCAATATTTATTTTGCTAAAGTTGATCCCTATTTTATAACTATTAGCATTTTTTTAGCCCAATGAAAATTCAATTCTCTTACTTCATGATCAAATGATCAAGAGAATTATTTTTTATAGTTGTGCTATGCTCGTGTCGGTCACTTGAAAAATACTCTAGACTGATGAAATTAATTTTATGTGTTTTGATTTTCCATTCCAGCCTAATTCTATTAGTTATGGCGATCGTACATTGTTTTGAAGGTTAGAAGGTTAGAGATTTGAACTTGGAATTTTATTTTTGAATTGTAATACAATACACTTTGATGACACACTCAAACTCAAGTGGCTAATTCTAATTTTCAAACTTGGTGAAAGGATTTGAATTTACCATAAATCATAGTTCCAAGTAAATAAATTAAAATTACAGCGAGTTTTGAATCCTTGGAAAGAGACAACATATTTGAAAGCCAACTTTGATATTGGTATTACTTGTTTATTTCACTTTTTTCTTTTTTGAACAGTAATAAAATTGAATCTTATCTATTTTTTGAAGCTCGAACTTTAAGATTTTTGGAGCTTACTAATCATTTTCTAAAGTTGGGGCTTCGTGATTGGTGATGCTTATTATTATTAGTTTTAAATTGATAATAGCAAAATCTACCGTGTTTTAGGTTGCCTTAAATTATTTTTTTAACATTAATTTAAAAGTTGTAAAATACTCGCTTGATTTTATTTACAATTTGTCCGTGTAACAAATAAAATAAAAAACCATCAAGTCACAAAAATATTCTCAGGTATGTCGATGAATATTGATTCGTCACTTCTCTTTTTTAGTAATTTTTTTCTTTTCTATATTTTTTTTAAATCTTTTATTTCTTTATTATTTTCGACAAGATTCCTTGAAGTTATCTTACTCGTTTTCAATATTCTTTGTCATATTTGAAAATATTAAAATTGTTTAAATATAATTTTAAATGATCAATACTAATGATTACCATTATCAAGATTATTATTTAAATTTTGCGTGCTTGTGGATTAGAATATTTTTGGTATATTTCATTGTATACATGATTTTTTTTTCAAAATTGTTTAGTTTATAATCATATATTACATAAAAGAAATAGAAATAAAATTTCCATTTTCGAAATTGTTTATAATCGTATATTACATATAAAAAAATAATAAACATAAACAGTTTATTGTCATTAAATTGGTCCCGGTGGGGACGAGCAACCAACTGAGCTATGGGACCTATACATTAAAAAATGGTCAATTTATGGTTTTACATTTAAAAACGGGGTTTTCAGGAATAATAACAAATACAAACTATTTACATTTTACGAGAAAATACTATTATACTTGATTTGGCCATAAAGAACAAATAGTTTGTCAATTTTACCATTTTTACCTTTCTCTTTCTAAGAAATAAAAAGTCAAAATGAAAATTTTGGGAACATATTCACAAAATAATGTAGTCTTTTTGCATGAAATTTGTAATTATTATTTAAACGTCTTAGACCTAAATTAACTTTAAATTACTGAACTTAAAGATTTATTGAAAGTATTACTAAATTGTAGGTTTAAAAAAATGCATAAACTAAAATTGAACCAATTTTATGTTTCACTGTAGTATTTAAGACTATTTCTTATCATACTGTCCTATATTTTAAATTCATTCAGTTAATCATAAATCCAAATTACAGAAACAAAATACGTTAATAAGAACTAATTATTTTGAACAAATCTCTATTTGCTTAGCTAAAAAATAGGTGTTAAGCTTAAGATTAGTGATGGATCCAAGAATATAGGTTAAGAGTACAACTCAAATAAATAACAAAACTTAGTCCTTAAAATTGTATAATTATCTCTATTCATCACTAAACTTAAAAGTATGTATAATTAAATTTTCAATTTTCAAATTTTGTATCAAGTAGATATTTATAACTTTTAATTTTTTTAAGCAACAGGCACAAGTTCAAAATTTTCAAGATAGAGCTCTATTGGTTTTGCATTTTGGCTTTTTAGAATTAGACCGAAAGCATCCTTTTCATCTATTAGTTTATATGTCATGTTGTACATATTTTAGGAGTGATTTCAAATTCAAAACCAAAATTTGAAAACTAAAGAAAAAGTGTAGATTTATTTAGTAATTATTTGGTTTTTAATACTAAATACCCATTTCATCTCTAAATTTCTATCACTTTTTTTTTAAAAAATATAAATCAAGTAAAAATTTTAAAACTTTAACAAATAGTTTTTAAAAACTTGTTTTTGTCTTTGGAGTATCGTTGAGATTTCAAGTCTTGTAATAAAAGACGATACAAATCATTGTGAAAATGAGACAAAATATATATAATTTTCTAAATTAAAAAAAACTAATAATTATCAAATATAGTCATAATTTCAAAAGTTTGTATGTTCTTACAAATGAAATATGAAAATCAAGGTAAAAAAACGAGCACAGTTTTCAAAAGTGGCATTTGCAAAAATAGCAAAACAAGTTATAATAATTAAATTAGTAGCACACATACTTTATTATTTGTGAAAAATGACAAAAACATAGTCCAATTCACACATAAAGAGGTAAAATATCACAAATGCCCTTGTTACAGATATACATTTGATACACCTTGTACACATCTGATACACCTAATACCCCTTGATACACTTGATACTTATTGATACACATGTTACATTTGATAGATACACTTGATGCATCTAATACTCTTTGGTACACTCAATACCTTTTGATATGACACACCTGAAACATCTCCATACACATAATACTCCTCCTTACACTTGATTCTTTTTGATACAATTGATACCCCTTAGGCCTTGATACACTTGATTAGTTTGAAACACTTAAATCCTTTATTTATAAGTTTGATACATTTGATACACCGCTAATAAACTTGTTATGCTTCATTGGTACACCCAACAAATTTGATACGTTCGATGTACATGATATGTTTGATACACCTTATGCATTGCAAATATACTTAGTATTTTTCACTTATACATTTGATTGATTAAATACACTTGATATGCTTGAAGTCCTACTTAAACACTTGATATACTATTGATATACACTTGTAAACTTGATAATGATTTACTTTACTGATATGTTTTGACAATATACCGTTGATATACTTGATAATGAAACACTAAGTTATATCATTCATATACTTAATGATATTATAATGAACTGCATAAAATTTGAAAAATAAAAATCATGTAGTAAGTATATCAACCAACCAATACATATAATATATGTATATCACAACACTAATATACAAAACTGAGACAAAGTAAAATCAAAACAAAATCAATGTAAAAAAATAAAACAAAATTATTTGAAATCAGATTCAACTCAAAATACACATCAAACAAAGTAAAAAAATAAATCACAAATGAAGTTAAATTACTTTGATCAACAACCATTATATTTCATATTGCAATTATTGTACTATTGATATTCTAAAATCAAGATTAAAACATAAAGAACAAATAATTTTTCTCGGGTAAAAATAAATAAATAAATAGGGTCTTAGAAAGGGATGTTTTATTTTAATATTGCTGTTTTTTAAACTTATTATCACAATAAGGCTGTTTTAAAACATATTATCAAAATAATGTAATTTTTTAAAAATCGGGTCAATAGGGCGAGTACTGTTATTTTATTTTTTAAAAAACTATATAGGTCGAGCTTTAAAGGCTCGACCTAATTAAAGAAAAGAAAAAATGCTCAAGGTGACACTTGGTGCAAGATGTGCATGGACGAGTCTAAGACTCGCCCTCCTCTTTCCAACGGTTGTAGGCCTCTGTCCTTTGCCCTTTGCGTGTGTTTGTGTTGCCATGAAGGAGAGGAAGAATCGCCTTCTCTTTCCAACGGTCTTCTGCGGATGCCTCTGCCCCCTCTGCCATGGTGCCTCTATCCTTCTTTGCATGTGTTTGTGTTGCCGTGAAGGAGAGCGAGTCCTTCTTTATACAACCTTCTCCACTCTCACATTCTCATAAACTGTTTGCATTTCTTCTCCAATTCTCAATCTCACAAATCTCCCCCCTCTTAGTCGATCTTCAATTATCCTTTTCACCCGTATTTTCACTCTTCTCCTCTTTCGTTTTTATTTTCCTTCACATCTTTCCTCCATTTTTCATCCTTATTTGAATTAGAATTATTTTTCACTCCATGCTTCCAACAAATTGAGGTATATGTGATATAAAATTTATTTATATTTGTTAAATTCCTATTTTCTATAATACTTATATAAATTTTGACTCTATTCTTATATTATATTTGTAGATTTGGTGGTTGTTTGAAAAAATAACTACCAAGGTGTGTATATATATAAGAAATAATATATCTTATGATTCTCAAGTTATTATTATTATTTTTTATAGTACTACAGTTATCTTGGATTGACAACAACAAAAAATCACTTGAAGAAAAAAATAGCAGAACAACCCTTCAATTTGTAAATTTTTTATTAACTTACTAGCAATTGTATTGGGACTTTATTATAAAATGTTATTTTTTCGTTGTTTAAAAAGATTGATAAATTGTGTATGATATGTGTATTATATTTACAGTTTAATTTATAAAAAATATTACAGAATCTTAATTTAGGTGTTAATTTTTTTTTAGATTATGGTGTGTATACGCTTCACATATAAATCCAAATTTGTAAGATTTGTTAATGATGTGAATAAAATATAAAAGAACCTTTAGATTATGATGGTAGTACACCCTTAACATTGATCCAAATTTTTAAGGGACGATGATGTTAATAAGATAAAATAGTAAATAAAAATAATTTTAAAAAATAAAATCAAAGCTATGACTAGTGATATTTTTTTAGATTACTTGTTTTTAAAATGTCAAGGAAAAGTACATATTTTTGAAGTTTTAAAAACGTCAAGAATGTTGAATTTATAAATATTTTTGATATTTTAAAAACGTCAAGAATGTCATTGATATTCCTTGACGTTTTTAAAATATCAAGGAAAAATACATATTACTTGACATTTAATAAATGTCAAAAAATATAAACATTGCCCTATCTTCGCCTTTTCATAAAGATTCTTGATGTTTTATCTTTGAAATCATCCATTTCTTGACGTTTTTTCACAAAATTTCAAGAAAGAAAAACAACAATCATCAAGAAAGGCCTTTTTTGTAGTAGTGATAATGGGTGGATAGGACCGAGATGTCATTTTACACCACATCGTCAACAATTTCCACAAAAAGTATAAATTCACACCATTGAAGAATTACGCTTACCGTGCCAAATGTCAATTCCAAATCCAAAAGTTTTAAAAAGCAATTCAAGATCTAATGAGAATAATTAGCACCTGTATGAGTTTTCTTTATGATATTCCTATATAGCAATGGACTCAAGCACATGACAGAAGATTTTGGTATTGGTGGATGACAACAAATCTATCATAATGCCTGGACGAAGTCCTTAAAGAAGCTTGAGTGTTGCCGATAAATGCTCTAGCTTAAATTACATTCTTCAAATGTGTGAATTACTTTGAAAAAAGGAGAGAGAAAATAAGAGTTACGTCGGAGCGTCAAGATAAATACACCGGCTATGGAATTTTCAACTTTACAATAATTAATAGAATTTTTTTTGCATCCATGTTATACTAATTATCACAATGTTTAGGTACGCACTTGAAATTTTTTTAAAAATGGATTGCAATATCCAATAAGCACGAAGTACAATCGTATGATCGATTTAAAGACGTTTTTCATGTAAAAATTGGGCGTCACGACCTGAATTCTAAAGGAGGAAATATCCAAATATTATGGCCAAGTGATTTCAAGCGGTACTGTTCATGTAACAAGTTGCAAGTCTTCTGTATTCTATGCTCATATTTCATGACGGTTTGTTCACGGATTAACTGAATTACGAAGACTTCATTGAGGATTACTATAAAATATCAACTTACGCTGCATGTTACGCTTCTCAATTTCAACATGTACCGCATTAAGATTACTAGATCACACCTGCAAATATGCCTGTCTTACATTCAGATCCATTGTTGTTGTGGAAACCAGACAGACTAAAGAGTTCACGTCAAAGTGCTCAACAACGATGCTCATTCTGTGGTTAACTTGGTCACAGTCGACGAAAGTGTACTTTGTTAACGAGATAGACACCTGATAATTAGAGATTTTTGTGTTCTCAAAATTTTTTTATTGTAAATATTCAAATATTAGTGTACTTTTCGTTGTTACTTAGAATGCTTGTTAATGTAAATTGTAAATAATTTATATTTAATTAAAATTAACTTCTATTTATTTTTTTTCCTCTGTTGTTCTTAATGCTACAACATATGTCCTGAGTGATTAATTAAGAAACAAATAAATTATTTTCATGTAGATAATGACATTAAATTCACGATCAATTGATCCTGACATTTTATCTGATCAGAACATTCACCGATTAGAAACTGTATAGTATGATCGAACTACACGAGAGATAAACTGTAGATGACGTGAGGCGGTTGTTTATCGCACCATCCACTCCACCGTAACATACTTCCATTGCTACGTGCTTCAGAATTTTATGGGATTGCCAGATTGGGGTACATCCAGTTAGATTAGCTTCTCATAATTAAATTTGTTGAGAGATGGAGACCAGAGACGCATACATTTTTCATGTCAGTTGGAGAGTGCACAGTTACATTACAAGATGTGAAAGTTTTGATGGGATTAGTTGTTGATGGCGAGCCCGTTACTGGTCAAATCCATGATAATTGGTTACATCTTTGCCAAGTGTTACTCGATGTGACTCCACCTGCTGAACAAATCAGGCGTTTGAGATTGAGTTTAACATGATTGGGGACAGAGTTTCCTGGATTGGCTGACGATGTCGACGAGAAAACTACCACAAGATATGCATGACATATATTTTACAATTGATGGGTGAAAATATGTTTGCCAATAAATCAGCTCGTTATGTGCACCTAATGTTTCTATTGTTCTTAGATAATTTGAACGACACAAGGCAAAATTCTTGAGGTGGAGCTTGTTTGGCACGACTATATAGGCAGTTATCCAAGGCATCAAAACAAGACATTCATAAAATTGTTGGACCATTAATACTATTACAAATATGGACTTGGGAACGATTTCCAATAGTGGCTCCACAACTTCTACATGTCAATGAACATTAATTACATGGACGAGCTTATGGATCAAAGTATGTTATTTTAATTTAATTTAGATTAACAATAACTTTTTGTACGTAGTGTATTTAAAATCTAAAATATTAGTTGAACAATATAGATGGAGAGATCAATTTTGTGTGACCAGGTTAGGTACACATGTAGTCTCTCAGGTACATGTTTGATCTTCTTCAACCTGATCAGGTACGTCGTGCTGAACTTGAATTTTAAGTTTCATATTATTTGGTTCATATAATATGTTATATTTTAGATTATGTGGGATTCGTACAAAGCAATCATGGATAGTTTGCCACATTTTTGTAGGAACAACCATAACATATGGCAGACGATTAGTCCTCTCATATATTTTCACATAGGTGAATGGAATCATCCTAATAAAACACTAAGACAGTTTGGTCTTCAACAAGATGTTCAAATGCAATACTGAACCACTTTTGCACAACATTGACTTGAGGACTGCTGATTGGTCTGATAGAGTTGTCCATTTGGTGATGTGATGGCTAAATCGTAGAAAGTTTTTTGCTTTGGGAGTTTCAATTGGGCAATTTGATATGGATGTAACTCAGGAATACATCCATTGGTACAAAAATAATACTAGACTCTATATCACTCGACCAGGAGCTGTTGTGGGTCATCTGGTACACATTTACATATTGTTTAATTATGTTTTGTACAAATTTATTTTGAATGCCTTCTAATTCATTTTAATGTTTCATGGAGATCGAACTTAGTAGACTTTGGGATGTTGCAGATGATCCACAACAGGTCCTAAATATATGCAGTGATAACAAGCGGTATGTACGATGTACCTATTGTACCTGCTCCAATCAAAGGAGACGTGCTCCAATACAAGAGCCTGATGAATTGGAAGAGATTGACCAACACATGGAAGAAGTGCCTCTTGTGATACACACATAGCGATACTGACAATCTAGTGATGATGGTGCCGGCGTTTGGAAGGGATATTATGATTCAGGTGTCGGTCCATCATCATCAAACTTTGGGCAAGGATACTTTGATTTAGGGACCGATTTATCATCTTCATATATGCATGGTCACGAACGCGGTAGTGGAGAACATAACGAATATTTGTACTTCGAAGCGCTTGCAGCGATACTTGAGCAACCATATGAGCAACAACAACAAAAGAATCAAGAGGGATTATAGCAACAAAGAGTGTAGAGTTGACGACGACCACCAGCTAGAAATTATCGTCATCTAGGTTGTGGAACACATTGATTTTTTTCATTGAATGAAAATTGTTAAATTATTGTAATTATTGCATTAGATATTCTACTTTATATTTAATTATTTTCTAATCATAAGCAAATACTTAAAATTTACAAACTTTAATTAATTCAAAACAAATGGATTACAATGGTAACTATCCATAGAGAATAACATTAATATAGATTGAACGAATTACTAACATAAAATTGAGTGCTCGAGTCATGAATTTTCGATTAATGGTTGATTGTTTCAAATCTACCATGTCAAGTAACAAACGTAAAAAAAATTGAAAAATCAATGTAAAAATAAATTTAAAAAATAAATTTAAAAATTGAAAGACATTTCGTCTATTTGAGAATTAAAAACCCCACTTTTTAAATAAATTTCAACAACAATAAAATTGAACCAATTTTTCCATAAAATAACGTGAATAATTGTAGGTTTTTTCATTGGAAGCAAAAAAATTAATTAATACTTTTCTTATTTAAAATGTGAGAGAAGATTAAATTAGTCAAAATAATTCTCATTTAAAATGACGATCACAATATTTGTTAAATTAAAATTTTAATTTAACACATTTTAATCTTGACTAATTCTTTAATTAAAACTCCTACCTCACATTTTTAATTAAATTAAAAAAACTATATGAAAGAAAACTAAGTTTACAATTTAATTAAATTTTAAAAAATTAAACTACAAAGAAAAAAAACTAAATAACATTTTAATTAAATTAAAATATTAAACTACAAATAAGAAATATATATCACATTTGAATTTAATTAAAAAATGTTTAACCATAAACATTAAACAAAATAAATTTTGGATAGAAGAAAGAAAAGAAATTAATTAAAAAAGTAAAGAAAAAAAATAATAAAAAGGAAGGAATGGTCAAGCCTGACCAAGAAAGTAAAATTAAAATTAAAAAAAGAAAAAGAAAAAGAAGGATGGTCGAGCCTTCAAGGCTTCACTAAGGTGAGGGGAAATTACCATTTTCAAATTAGCATCAAATCAATATTATTTTACTAAATAGTTTTAAAAGTACACTATTTTATTTTTAAAAATATTATTAATATAATTATTTCGATAAAAAGTGAGAGAATAAATAAATAATAAATAAGATATTAGAAAAAAGAAAGAGAAATAAATTATTGAAGTGTAGTTTAGGAATATTATTAATAAATTTTAGATGAAGAGTTTTTTTATAAGTAAAAATTTTGTAATATTTGTAAAATTTTAAAATAATGTGCTATATTTGTTATATCATATTTTTAAAATATTACTTTATCTATCACTTTCCAAAAAGCCAAGCGAGCCTAAATGTTATATTTTACATCAATTTTAGTTTGGCGTGGAGTAAGATTGCAAATATTTTTTAAGATTCAAAGTATATGCTAAATATAACATTAAACTTTTTCAATTAGTGAGAAAATCAGAACTTCTCCAATACAATAAGTAAATTTTAAGATGTGGGTATGTTAAATTGTAAATAGAACAAAATTATTTTAAACGTTTTTTTTTTAAAAATATAACAAATTGGTAAAATATTTACACTGTATAAAATAATTTTGAAAATAAAAAAAGTCAACAGGTTTATAGTGTGAAATAACAAAAATATCTCTCTGATTAATCGATCATACACACGTGAGAATATGACAAAGAGAAGTAATAATATAAAAAAGAAATAAATAAATCACAACAAGAGGAAAAAGAAGTGAAAAATCGTACACGAGCAAACCTGGAATTTATGAATATATCATGAGTTTTTTTATTTTGTTACGCTGTAAATATTTTGGTGTTTTGTTATATTTATGAAAATCAACCTATTTTATTTTAAATGGTAAAATCGTCGAAAATATTTCCAAATATAATACAATTTTTCTATATTTTGTAAATTTGTTTCATAGAACAATTTACATGGATCCGTAGAAAAAATCTCAAATACTTAGAACAATACATAAAAATTCACGCATGAATATCGAGACCAATCACTAGAGGAGGTTTCAAATGAGCCTCTATTCAACTCACGTCAAATATGGTAAATAGCAACATACCAAACGGCTTTTTGGACTTTACGCCGGGGTCGATTCCCTTAGTAACAAAAAGATAAAGGTGTTTTAGATAAAAGAAAAAATAATAAATAAAAGAGAAAGAAAGGGTAAGTGTATGAAAGGAAGAAAGAGATGAATTGCATTGCA
>JBBPDI010000022.1:13420032-13434791 GCA_037974545.1 Cucumis variabilis
GCAGACGAAGGAGTCGACGTGTCGATTTTGATACAGTGACGATTGTTCTTGCGCTGTTTGCCATCAGAAAATTCTCAATTCGTTGGCGATCATAATTCAAAAAGCAGT
This sequence comes from Cucumis variabilis, assembly GCA_037974545.1. Lineage (NCBI taxonomy): Eukaryota > Viridiplantae > Streptophyta > Magnoliopsida > Cucurbitales > Cucurbitaceae > Cucumis > Cucumis variabilis. Next base: position 13,420,141 of record JBBPDI010000022.1, read on the forward strand.
TTTTTTTTTCCTTTTTCTCTTTCTTACAGTTATAATCACAGCATCTAACATACTTTCATGTTAATATGAAATTAAAAGTTCTTGGAGCATCACGACAACTACGAATTAGTTTACTTTATAGTTTTAGAAATCCAATATTTGCCTTCTAAAGTTAATAGTGGTTATATTTAAAAAGATCAAATTTGTTTATAAATTTATTAGAGTGTATTTTCTCTTATTATGTTCGTTTTAAATTGATTTTAAAGGTGTAAAAAGTGAATTTGAAATAATTCTAACTATTTTTTTGGTAAATTGTCAAAATGAGTTTATCTTAATTATTGACATGAATATCTATACTTTAGATTCGATCTACCATATCATAATTATTGTAATTAACAGAATTTGATAATATTATTGTCGTATGTTTTTTTTTTTTTTTCAAGAATCACTTTTATGTTTACCAAACTAGCAAACTTTGAAACTCTCTATTTTATCCGCTAAAAAAATGCATTCCCTGACAAGTTTTGTTATGCTATAAATTATTGATTTTTTTTCTTAGTATTTTCTAATGTTAAATTAATTGTGTATCAATAAATATGGTTTTTAGAGTATGAAAAAGAAATCGCAATAGCTTTATATATAACATTGCACAACTGGATAAGTAATTGGAGAAGTGATTCTCATGTTAGACATAATTGTTAATTCAATGAAAAATAAAGGAAAACTTCAAAATTAGTAAATCACTGGAACGAAAACACAAATATTGAGAAAATATAGATATAAATAAAAATAATAAAAAAATAAAATTAAAATATGAAAAAGTATATATTTTTCATTTTCAATTTCACACAGAATTCTCACCAATCTATATTTACTACAACTAATTAAAAAAACTATTTACGCCTTATAAAAAAAACCAAAAGAAAAAAAAATTATTATTACATTTGACTTTTCTATGTATTGAAAATATTTTTATCTATTTTGCTATTTTTGACAATTTTCTTAATATTTGTTGGAGTTTTGGAAGTAGGATGTAGAACATTTGGGCATTAGTACCACTGAAAGAATGAGTGGACTCCATGTAATTAATAAATAATAAATTATCCAATCATTTAATGGCGTGTCCAATGATAAGTATGGTTAAGTATGTACGCAACTTAGTATTAGCTTTTTTCCCTAGGGATAGATAGATGGATGACACTTACTCTAACACATGTGGTAATGAAAAAGTGTCACATGGCTTTCGACAATATATCTAATGGACATCAATTTATCCTTATAATATTTATAATACACATTCCATTCATTAGTTTCAAATGAAGAGATTATATTTCTTGCTACAAGTTTGATGATAATACAATTTACCTAACGAACTTTTTTGTTATATGTTTTATTATAATTGAAATAACATTTTGTGAGGTCCAAGTCCGAGAAAGGGAGTCATGTTGAAGTAGAGAGACACCAAGGAGTGGGATGATCCTTATAAAATGAAATGATTGATCATTCCAAAGATAAAATTCGAAGAAAAGGAAGGAGGTCGGGTTGAGAGAAGGAGATGGAAGAAGAGTTGTCGCAACAAAAGAGTTCTATCACAAGAAGAGTTAGGCGATCAGGTGAAGTAAGGCGAAGAGAAGTGCGTGATTGTGGTCTGTCGCGAGAAAGAAAAGGCAAGGATGAAGAAGGCAGAAAAAGAGTTTAATTTTTTGAGAAGGAGAAGGCAAAGAAGAGTTTAGCTTCCCGAGAAGATAAGGTTTGTGTCTCGAAGAAATATCTAATCTTGAGTTGATCGTTGGCTTACATGTCGAGCTTGGATTTGGATGCATGGTATGGAAAGACGGTAAGGCGACATGTATAAAGTTACAATTTGAAATTGGAGGGTAATGGACATAATCGGTCCAAAGGATTAATAAAAATAGAGGTGAAGGCCCTAAGAGAAGTATTGTTATTTAAAGGTTTTATTGAGAGAGTGTACAAAGTTAAGTTACTGCTGAGAGAGTTCTAGGTGGGGAGAAACATTCGAGGAAGAAGAGGATTAGATATTTGCGTAAGTGACCTTCTTAAACTAAACATTTTTGCGTGAGTAACTTTCTTAAGCTAAATCTCATGTGTGGGTGATTTGTAAACTAAATGCTTTGTAAACATTTTCTTAATAGATTCTTTCTAAGTCTTATTTATGCCCAACACATTCTATATCTCTCTATGTTGTTATTATTGTTGTTATTGTTTGAAAAGAGAAAATGACTGCTTTTTATGTGTTGATTGTGATGAATATGTGCAAATTATTAGCCTTATTCCTATAAAGTCAATAGTGATTATGTTGTGTGCACATAATGTGAATGACGTCGTGTGAACGGTCGGTGCAATAAGAAGTGAATTAGGAAACTTCTCGAATGCTATTGATGGAGTGAACATCACAATAGCTTAATCACAAGATACTGGCTAGAGCGAATCGCAGTAGGCTTGGCGAGAGAAAGGATTTATGTTCTTGGTGGAAATGAATAAGATAAGTTAACGTGAGGTGTCTATGATTTATGAAATGAGGCGTTGGTTGGAAAATGTGTTTGAGAAGTGAAAATGAATTCGTGCTTGACTTGTATTCCTAAAAAGATTTTCTAAAATCTTCACTTATTAAGTATTTGACTTACATGTTTAAGTTTCCTTTTCCAGGGTAATCATGCGCTGAGGCCAAGTAAGGAAATGTAATATGGTTTGTGATGCAGAAAAGTCGATCAAGTTATTTGTCTTTGGATGGTTTAAAGTTACTATGTTTGGAGAGGGCTGCATCCCAGTTTTGTGCATGAGATGATTCTTGTCTTTAAGATGGATTGCTAGATGATCAAGGAGAAGGATCACTATAAGAAATAGGGATTCTCCCGATGCGACAAAACATCGACATATATGCCAAACGATATCGGGAAAAGATCTCTCAACATATATATGATTGTCGAAAAGAAAGTCAGAAGTACTGTGTTAGGAGAGTAATTCCCGACGTATACATGTGAAGGCATCAAAAGTTTCTTTTTTTCAACATCGGGCATCCCGACGGATGGTGCACGTCATAAAAAAATAATGCCTGACGTGCTCACAACGTCGAGGGAAGGGTTCTCGTTCCTGACGCTCTTATGCGTCAGGAGATAATTTTAATGATTTTTTCCAAATATTATATTCAATTTTTTTAGTTTTGATTCTATTTAAATTCAATAACAACAAACATAAAATTTTAGAATCATTAAAATATAAATATATCATTTATATAATTAGAAAATAAATCTAATTTTTCGAACAATTACATATTGTTTGAAATTGAAACAATTACATAAAAAAGAAAAAAGTACATAATCTTTCATTGCCCCAGACGCCATCTTCAAAGAAGTCCACACCTACAATAATATGAAAGTAAATTTATACATCACTGATAACAAATTAAACAACTTAAAAGTTAAAAAATACGTATCACAAGTGTTCAAGGTCCTCTATTTGTCCAACTCATTTTCTCAATCATCTTGATCATTTCTTCCATTTGTCAGACATTCTCTTGCACTTTTCAAGCATGCATCTTCAACATTCTTTGTTATTCTTTAATCAATCGCTTAGCTTCTTCAAGCTCACTTATTTGTTCTTCAATCTTTAATTGTGAGCACTCAATGCTAGCTCTTAGTTTGCTAACCTCTCTAGATTGCATTTCTGGTGAATATGAAGATGAAGAACCGCTACCACTCTTCCTGGACTTGGGCTTGAGGCCCCAACCAAGATTTTTTTAGTAGCCCGATCGTCTATCCAAAACGGTCTCACATATCTTGTCCCTGGAGAGTGGTTGAGAACCTTCTGGGGTGGATTGGGACTGGAGTTCCAACATATTATTTTGCACCCAAAGTGTTAACTTAATTATGAACTCACAATTAAAAGTAAAAATAAAACAAAAGGTTCTCATAAACTTACATGCTCATCTGTGGCCTCCTACGAAACGAATTGGCCACTCTTATTGGCGTGTATTTGTTTAAACAGTTCTACATGGTCCACTGACTGACCTTGTTCTTCGGTGAGCGCATGATGTCGTTGTAGGAATGACTTGACCCGGTACTATGGTTGTAAGGTTGTTTCGCTCTAGCATCCTTGTTGGTCCTTGATTGCTCCTACATTCAAACAATAAAAATGATACATATAAATAAAAGAAATGAAGTAACGTGTAAATCATTCACCTATCTTTCAAACTTGAGAAGATGTAAATCACTTGAAATTATCGACTCAAGTAGTGATAGTAGAGGAAGTGTCAATCTTCCAAACGATTCACCAATCTATTCGGTGGGTTGGCACATGTTTGTTTAAAATGCCTATGGCAGTCTCCCCTTAACTTTTTCCACGTGATGAGCATTTGATACTCAACAAATCAATTAAGTGATTGATCTGTAAAATCAAGCATGAACCATTGCTACAAAGTAAAGAAAATACGAATTGGATTGTATATGCATGTTTAACATATATGTAAAGAAATTAATAAACTTACCTGTAGACCGCCTTTGACATCCTCGATGTACTCTAAAGGAACACCAGCCCACTTAAGGTTGTAGATTGGAAATGTATCTTGCATTAATACACCGATGGTGTTGCTGAACTGAATAGCATGGGGCAAGATTTGCTTCTCCGTTCTTGAGGCAATGGAGATTGGGATATTCCCATTCTTCTGAACGTATTTTTCCAACTTCATATTTCAGGAGTGCTAACGTCTCTTAGGGGTGTGAGTGGATTGAGAGTCATCTAAGAAAACAAAACACTATAAAAAATAAAACTACATGTTTATGAAATTGTCATCAAAGTAGTGAGACTAACCTGAAGTGTCATCCACCGAGGACGATCACATGTTATTGAATGCATCGTGAAACTCAAGCAACAAATCATCTGTCTCTTGAAGACCACTGAGGAATGATGACATAATACTTGTGGACATAAAAATCAAAATTAAACAAATGAGAGTATCTCAAACTGAATATAAAAAAAATATGTGGATACCTGATTCATCATTATTCGTCATCGCTTAATCTGTTTTGAGGTGATAATTGTTCATCATCATCGTTTATGAAGTCGTCAACAACATGCACAATTGGTCTTTCCACCACTGTAGGATCAACGTCAGGTTTGCACAAAGTGTCATCTTCAATTTGTTCATCTATACAATGTTCGACAATAATTTTCAATAAATTCAATTATTCATTCTCAACATCTTCCACTTTGGGCATGTCGATATACATTTATTTTGGACCACTTGAACAACTTTCTAATTGGTACCATCTTTTGGGTCTTCGAGGTAAAAGACTTGATGTGCCTGACTTACGAGAATGATCGGTTCCTCAGCGAACTGAAAATACGATGTGTTGATTGACTTTTAGCCTAATTCTACGTGTATCCCATGGCTTTTGTTGTTGTCTATGTCAAACCATCTATACTTGAATAGTCAAACACATCGTCCTAGCAGATATTTGACGTCTAACACTTCATCTAAACACACAGTAGAAATTGTTGTCGACACTTCCATTGCTATTGTTTTCACTGGCTACCATGACTCCACTATTTTGTGTAGTGCATCGTGAATCTTGCTCTATCATGTGAAATCATGCCCCATCGACAATGCATCAATTGTAAAAATGAACCTCAGATGAAGGTCCTGTTACAAGTGAAGAAGAAATTATGAGAAAGATTTTCTCTCTCATGCATTTCTAGAACCTAAAATTGATGTAAATAAATATATATAAATTCTCAAATAAGATATATCAATTCTCAAATTCATGTACGCTACATATACCTGAGTTTTGAACTAATTAGGAAATGCTCGTTAATGTCTTCTAAGTAAGTCAAAAGCGCTTTAAGCTTGACCAATGTTTTAAAAGATGTAGCTAGGCGCACCTAGGCCCAAGTCGTGCAGTTGGAGCTTATTTATTCTTGAAGAGGCGAGGCATTTTCAAAAAGGCTCGGCTTAGGCGCGCGACTTCCTTAAGGCGTAATAGGTGTGTGCTTTTTTAGAAGATATGGGTTGGGATTTAATAGAAAAATAAATTATTATGTATATATTTTAAACCTATTACTTGGAAGCTAAGAAACGAAATGACTCTTTTTCTCTCGTTTAAACTGAGCGGCTTCTTCAATGAATGTCTTCCTCTACCTTTTCAGTTCCCTTTCTGCTTCTGCCTTCAATGAATCTATGTCACCGGCGCCGACAAGGGCCACCAGCCACCCTTCTCCTTCTTCATACAAACCATAAAATTTATTTTCCCAGTCCATCTTCTTCAAAGACAATATTTGGTGTTGTCGTTTCTATGTTTTTTGGTACAAAAACAAAGGAGAAGACAAGACAAGAAGCTTCCCAAAATCATTACCATTATCAGTTAGCCAAATTTGTAATTTTTTTAACACAAATCCCTTATTTTTTTTAACACAAAGGCCTACTTTTTTTAAAAAAAAAAACTAAAACAATAGTGCAGATTTAAAACTTCTACTTGCTAAGGTATTTGTTTTTTTTAACACAAATACCTCCTATTTCTGTTTAACTAAAACAACATATTTAAAACTTCTACTTTCTAAGGTAGTTTTTTCAATAAGATTACAAAGTTTAGGTGAATATTTTTCAATAAGATTACAAATTAGTATGTACTTTTTTTTACTTAAAAAATACTGATTTATTTTTTTGTTAATTTAAAAATATAATTTTGTTCATGAAAGGTGAATACCTTACGATGATATTAAATTAGTGAATACTTCATACTAATTTTGATAACTTAGGTCATAGATGGGTGATGATGGTTCGAGAAAAGATCCAAGATGAAAATATGGTCAATTGCAAAATGATCAAGATATAAATACGTTTGTCTGTGGATTTTGATAGAAAATAACGAAAGGAGGGGTATATAGAATGAAACAACTCCTTGTTGGTGGTTTTAGAAATGCCACAACTTGTAAAAAATGTCCGAATCACGTGAAGAAAGAAATTAAAGAGTACATGTCCAAGAAAAAAGAGATTAAAGAACAATTTTTTTTATTGTGGACATTTATGTAGAAGATTACGATATCAAGGATGAAGGTGAAAAAAGTGTTAGTATAAACAATAGAGCAACACCAAGTCACCCGAGCTTGAAAGAAACCAAGACAAAAGGGTTAAATGGATGCATTTTTTACTTTCAACCCATAAATCATGGTCTAAAATAGAAAGAATGACAAAGGAAGTGGAAAACAAACTTTGTTGAATGCAACATACAAGAAGAAAATGAGGGAGCACACCATCCAAAGAATTGTTCGATGATTTTATGATGTAGGAGCACCTCTGAATGCTTGCACATATGATAGTTTTGCCTCTGTGATTGAGTCAATAGGGCAATTTGGTCCTAGACTGAAACTGCAATCATATCTTGAGTTGAGAGTCCTATGTTTGAAGAAGGAATTAGTGGCAACAAATGAGTTGATGAGGAGCCATAAGACAGAGTGGGCTAAGGTTGGATGCATTATAATGACTGATGGATGAACCGATAGAAAAAATAGAACATTAATTAACTTTTTAGTTAATAGTTCTAAAGGCACCATGTTTATTGAGTCTATCGACACTTCATCTTATGTGAAGGATGAAAAGAAGATGTTCGAGTTACTTGACAATTTTGTAGAGTGCATTCGAGAAGCAAATGTTGTACAAGTAGTTACTGATATAGTGCCTCAGCAAATGTGATGGTAGGTAAGAATGTAGAGTACTTACAAGTTGCACTTTTAATTTGTTAGATTTAGTTAAGTTCTACGCTAAATGTGTACTTATTTTCTTTTTTAATAAAGAGATTGTTAGAAGCAAAACGACCACAATTAATATGATCTCCATGTGGCTCATTTCTTTGATTTGATGTTAGAGAATATATACAAGATATCCAATATTTACAAAGCATTGAAAAGAGGCATGCAGATTAGCAATTTCATATATGTTTGTCCTAGACTGTTAAACATGATGCGATGTTTTACTAACCAAAAGGAGTTAGTTAGACCAGTTAAGACTCACTTTGCTACTACCTGCATTACATTATCGAGTATACATCGTCAAAAGAACAACTTGAGAAAGATGTTTACTTTAGATGAATGGAAGGATAGCAAATGGAGTAAGGAGCAGCAAGGGAGGCAAGTAGTTTAGACTATTTTGTTGGCTAGTTTTTAGACTTCAATTGTTTTTGCTCTTAAAATATCTAGCCCACTAGTCTGAGTTCTTAGACTGGTTGATGGCGAGAAGAAGTCACATGGGATATATTTATGAGGCCATGGATAGAGCTAAGAAAGCTATTGCTAAATCCTTCAACAATAATGAAGAAAAATACAAGGCCATTTTCACCATAATTGATAGAAGATGAGAGCTTCAATTGCATCATCCTCTGCATGCAATGGGGTATTATTTAAACCTGTCATTCTATTATTTGAATTCTAACATCCAAGAGAATGATGAAATAGTTAATAGACTTTACCCATGCACATAACAAAAATGGTTGTTTCATTGGACGTACAAGACAAAATACTTGTAGAATTAAGCAAGTATAAGAGAGTTGAAGCATTATTCGGACAACCTTTAGAATTAAAAAAAAAAAGAGACAAAATATCTCCAGGTAAAATTCAACAAAACAATTACTCAATGATGCTCAACAATAAGCTATTCTATTAATATATATTTTTTGTTTGTGCCTATAATGGAATGGTGGGATAATTTTGGACAATCAACTCCAAACTTGCAAAAGTTTGCTGTGAGAATTTTAGGTCTTACTTGTAGTGCTTTATGATGTGAAAGTAATTAGAGTGTGTTTGAGCAGGTTAGCTTTCCTCTCTCTTTAAGTACATTGAGAATGAGAATTAAATTTTGTTGATTCATTGACAATGAAAATTTCTCATTTTGCAGCTTTATAGCAAGAAACGAAATAGGCTTGCTCAAAGTCGCTTGAATGATTTAGTGTTCATTAATTACAATAGAGCATTAAAACATCAATACAACCTTCGAGGTATCGTTGACCCCATCTCTTTATTGAATACAATAGAGTATTAAAACGACGCACAACAAAAACATCGAAAGATCCCTACTATTTCTGATGCCATAAGTAAAACGTCAGACATTATGCCCCATATTCTCAACGTTTTACTTATGACGTCGGGAATGGTGGCCTCTACTCCCAACGTTGTATGCATGACATCGGAAAAAAGAAAACTAATTATTTAATTGTTTCCTTTTTTCAACTCGGTCAACGCAATGTCGGGAGTGGCCATGTAATTTTCGAAGTATATATCCATGGCATCGAGGAAAAGGAAACAATTAAATTATAATTTCTTTTTCCTCGATGTCGTACACATTCATGTCGGGAATATCCACATATTTACCGACTTATATATGCATAGCATTAGAAAAAAGAAAAATGTTATTTAATTGTTTCCTTTTCCCCAATGTGTACGTTTACGGCGTCAAAAATTATGTGGCCATTCTTGACGCGATTAAATCAATGTCGGAATAGATTTCATCTATCGATACACACCTTACGACATCGGCGGATGTGCTATTTTCCTACGTTCTTTATCACGATGCTATAAAATGTGTTGGAATAACTCTGATTTCTTGTAGTGGATAAAAAAGAGATTCTTATACTCCTAAACATTTGGATGCGAAGAATAGAATCCCAACGAATGAAGGAAGGCATTGAGCTTAGAGCTTAGGTTTTATTTTTGTGCCTTGCGAGAAACAAAATGTAATTGTAAAGTATTGGATCAAGTAATAAAAGCAGAGTTATGTTTTCTATTTCTTTCATTGTGTTGTGTTTGTGTATCCATGTGATGTTTATCACTTAGTAGCTAGCAAGTTTAAGTGTTGAAGGTTAGGCAACTAAGCTAAGTTGGTTGTTTAAGTGCTTTTTTGCTGCATTAAGTTGTAAATATCCATTGAGTCCAAAGTTGAAATTCTACATTGGAGATTGGTTTGAGAAGTTCCACTTACTAGCCGTTCAACTTGTTATCTCACAGGGAGGTACGTGTTTGGTGTCTAGGTGGTACGCCTCCTTCTAGTCGCATAAAGTGACTAGCAGGATGGGGCGTGACACATTTGGTTGGATATTATTTATTAATATATCATTAAATCAAACTCACTTGTTACATCTATCAATTTTCTTAAGAATCATTATCAATTTAGAATTTGGTTAAACATGTGTGAGCCAACTTTTCCCTTATTATATTTGACTCACTCTTCGAAAGCTTGTAATAATATTATGTAACTCATTCTTTAACATTTTTTTTTGTTTCACGCACCCTTACTTCTTTATGGACTGTGTCTTTTCTTCCTTTACTATTAATTTTCTTTTTAAAAAGTGTCCAACAAAAGACGTATAAAACATATCAAGTTTTATAAGTATCAAACAGCTTTTTTTGCTATTTATTTTTTGGTTCTTTTCTATATAAAAAAAATAAGTATAGGGTTTATTTTGTGTTGACAATCTTGATGTTGATTTATATTTTTAGATTAACTAATCTAAGTCATGTATTTGTTTGTCAAACAATGTGGATTATGTGATACAAATGACAAAATTTCTATAAAAAAAACTTTTTTTAATGTTTTCAGTATATCCATATATATCCATATAATACATCATTGTATTAAGAGATTAAGAGATTAGATTAGAATGGTTAACCTCTTAACCATGTACAAAAAAACGGTTAAGAGAGTAGAACTCTAATTAATCTCCATATTTATATTTATATCTATATCTATATATGAACTATATTAAAATGGGAAAGTAGGAGAATTTTTTACATTCTCATTTTGTCCTTACACTTTTTTTTGTAAATGACTACTTTGCCTTTTCATTTGTAGGGCACGACTTTTGAATTAGTGTCTGTTGAGAAATGTTAGAACAATAAGGGTGCAATCTTATGTCTGATGGGATACAACTTGGGTGCAAGTGGTTACTTATAATTAGGTAATTCAATCTTTGTGGGGCATAACTCTTCAAGTTTAAGAGTCTATCAATTGTTTTTGTGTAGGTATCACAATGAATGAGTATACTTATTCATATATGAATCCATAAAAAATGTGATTTATTGAGTTAGGTGTTCGTAGCAAGATGTTAGAACAAAAAGTTCATTTGTACATTTATGTCAACAAACACTAATTTGAGTGTAATTGGTGCTACATTTAGAATCTTTGCATCCATTACTAATTTTATAGTTTTTTTTTTCTTTGAAAGAGATTTCATTATATCATACATATTTATATACTAGACTTTCATAAGTATGATTTTACAATTTATATAGTATACTTTCATAAGCATGATTTACAATTTAATAAACTAAACCTTTCAAAAATAAAAAACATTATAATTATAATTATAAAATTCTTAAATGCAAGTGAATCATTACTAGTTATATTAAAAGGACTATATAGTATGAAAATCTTTACAAGGGAACTCTAATTAATTTAATAATTTATTTTCTTTTCAAGTTGATTACATAGTAATCTTCCTAGAGATTGATAGAATTTGTGTGTTAAGGCAGCCCATTACTTCTAATTTTACACTTGTGATTTATGGCTCATTATTGTAAAGCCCATTGAAGGCTGCTAGAAATTTGTTTGTTACAGAGGAACCATGGTGGAGGTAGATCGAGTAGAAGAGGAAGAGGAAACAGAAACAAACCTCAGTGCCAAATTTGCACAAAATTTGGTCATATTGGTGATAGATGTTACTTTCAATATGCTTCAAGAACTAACAACTCAGTTTTCTCCCCAAACTCATCTACCTCTTCTTATACTAATATATCTTACAATCCACATATGTCTGCAATGGTTGCTGCTCCTGATCTGAACATTTTGATAGTAACTGGTATCCTAACTCGGGATCTACAAATCATTTAATTCACAACCTGAGTAATCTATATACTGGAGCTGAATATAATGGAGGAAATCAGATATATGTAGCAAATGGGCCAGGTTTGTCAATACTTCATTATGGTTCATTACATTTTAATTCATCATTTATCCCCTCAAAATCCTTGGTTCTGGAAAATTTATTACATGTTCCCTCCATTACAAAGAATTTGATTAGTGTATGCCATTTTGCAAAAGATAACAAAATGTATTTTGAATTTCATCCCTCTCTTTGTTATGTGAAGGATCAAGGAACTAGCCAAATACTTCTCCAAAGGCACCTTCGTGATGATCTATAAAAATTTAGCCTCAAATCAACTTCTCCAAGTTCTTTGAAGTCTAAATCCAATACTAGTTCTATTGCTTTATGTACTGTCTTATTTAAATCTCATGTGAATACTATTGATATTTGGCATAGGAGATTAGGTCATCCTCACTCAAATGTTATTTGAAATGCTTTGAAACATGATCGTAATGCCAATATCAGTATGAATAGAATGAATTTATGTGAAGCTTGTGCTCTAGGCAAACATCATGCTCTTCCCTTTCCTAATTCAAATACATAATATTCATATCCTTTACAACTCATTGTGTGTGATCTTTGGGGCCCTGCTTTTAACATATTTAGAAATGGCTATAGATACGACATTAGCTTTGTTGATGCATATATTAGATATACTTGGATTTATTTTCTTCAATCTAAGTCAGATGCATTTGTAGCCTTTCAAAAATTCAAAACATTCACTGAAAAATAGCTTGGCTGACCAATCATACGCCTTCAAACAAATAGAGAAAGTTAATTCAAAACATTCATACCTTACCTAACACAACCATGACATTGAACATAGATTAACATGTCCACACATTTCACAACAAAATGGAATAGTTGAGAGAAAACATAGACATATTATGGACATGGGTCTTACTCTTTTTTCTCAAGCCACTCTACCTTTATCCTTTTGAGATGAAGCTTTCTCTACAAGTGTTTGTCTTATCAATTGCCTACCCACACTCATTCTTAATCAACTCAGTCCATTGGAGAAGTTATTTGGTTGGAAACCTAACTATCTTTCTCTAAAAATCTTTCGCTGTAGATGTTATCCCTTCATTAGACCATACCAATCTTATAAATTGTCTTACAAATCTACACCATGTATACCTTCCTAGGCTACAATTCACCCACAAAGGTTACAAATGTGTCTTTCCCAAGATGGCCGTATTTTTATTTCTAGGCATATTCTATTTGATGAAAGCTCCTTTCCCTCTGCCTCTTTTTCATCTCATTCTATACCTTCACCAACACAAAATATTTTGGCTCCTCTAATCCAATTCGTAATTCATAAGCCGACAATGAATCATAATAAAGAGAGGTAACATACTGATGCATTTACTGATAATACTAATAATTTGAATTCTACTACTGTGTATCCCTTAGAGACAGGAACTTAGTAACAATTTAGAGAAGAGTTAACAAGAGGAGAACATTGGGATGAACAAATGTCATCAAAGAATCGAGATGACTCAGCCAATATCAATCAGTCCTTAAATCTCAATACTCATTCAATGGTGACTCGAAGCAAAAGTGGTATTTTCAAACCTAAAGCTTTCTTAATTGATTACATTGAGCATGAACCTATTAATGCTAAAAAAGCTTTAAAGCATCCTTACTGGAGGAAAGCTATGAAAGAAGAATTTCAAGCTTTAAAACAAAATAACACATGGAGCCTTACTTAGGAACAGGATAATCAGAAAATTGTTAGGTTGTAAATAGGTTTTTAAAATCAAAAGAAAATCATATGGATCCATTACTAGATATAAAGCTCGACTAGTTGCTAAGGGTTTACAATATGTCACTCTTACACATCCTGAGATTTCATATAGTATGAACAAAGTATGTCAATTTATGAATTCTCCTACAATTGCTCATTGACAATTTGTATTATAAATATTATGAAAATATAATAGATGCCCATTACCCACCAACCAAGCCATTTGTCTTCAATATTTAAACACTTAGTGACCAACATGTGTCATCTCATTAAACATCCAACACTCATGTCATATGTCAAGCAAACATGGTCTCTTAGTGGCCATGTAATATCACATCCTACTTGTCAAGTTGTCTATAAATAGTGGCATTTGGTGGAGTTGTAAAAAGTATACACATTGGAGAGAAATCCAAAGAAATTGGAAGGAAGGGAGAAAGTGGAGAAATTTGAGATTTTCTTAATTTCCTAGTTTTATTATATTTATTTTTATTATTTCAATACTATATTTTCTCGACTTCTGTATTTTCAATTGTGCCTTGTTTTTACAACAAAATATTTTTTTCCAAAATTTTAAAATGGACCAATCACTGATTACACAATTTATACAAGATTCCCCTCTCCCTCTTCTTTCATTTGTTTCTTTTATTTTTATCTTTTTCTCTTTCTTTTTCATCAGAATAGCCATCTTCTTCTTCTCTTCTTATATTCAATTTGTGTTGTAGAGCGAGATTTAACTTCAAAAAACGAGAGGTAGAGTAAGAGTAGGAGTACTAAACAAAGACAAATAATTCGAAATTGATTTTGATAATTTTATCCAAATTTAACTTCAATGTGAATAAAAAAATTGTTAAAATTAAAACATTTGTCAAAATATTTATACTTAATCAAAAACTGAAGTGTAATAAATATTGTTTTAATGGTTTTGGGTCAAATTTTTATATTTTTGAAAAAGTCATAAAGTATAAAATAAAAATAAAGTGGATAAATATCATTTTCTCCGC
>JBBPDI010000022.1:13461262-13472236 GCA_037974545.1 Cucumis variabilis
AAAAAGAAAAGAGAGGCAACAGAGACAAATTCATGGTAGTAGCAACACAATCTTGAAACAAAAAGATATTATGAAGGCCCAACACAATTGAAAAGAAAAACAAATGATACGAGAAGAAAATCACAAACCTGACCGGTAATCAAGAGGACAGGGTCTATCATGAGGTCGCCGGAAATCGGACACCGGAACTTGTCGGGGAAAATGAGAGTGTTACTGCCAGAACAGCCGGTGGATTCTTGGGAGGAAGGGGCGGGCATTAAAGAGAATTTCAAAGCAGTCAATATCTGAATAGCTTGGTCGGCGGCGGAGGAATCGAAATCTTCTTCTTGGATGATTCTATAAAGAACTTGTTTGAGATCTTTCTTGAGGAGGTCCATGGCCATGGGGATTCGTAAAGAAACTGAAATTTGAAGGGAAAATGGTAATGGGTTAAAGGGATTTTGGAATTATCAAGTGATAGTGAAAAACAGGGAATTGGACGGAATTTGCGGAGAGAGTGAGTTTGAGAGAGAGAGACCAAAGGATTCTCAATTCTGACTTTCTCCCACTCGTTTTTTATTGCCTGACACGTCTGCCTAAATCATCATTCTTTTTGCCACATCAGCGTCCTTTTTCATTTTTCAAATTGAATTTATTCGAAAACTTTATACATTCAAATTTGAGTCTCATTAGTTACCCACACAAACTAAGAAGGTTTTAAAATAAAAGTGGGTTAAGTCACACAGTATTAAAAAACAAGCTTTTGCTACCAAATTTTGGTTAAAACGAAAATTGCAACTAACCTTCTGCTTATTTGTATGTATGCATTTAAAGTCATGCGATCATGAATATGGAATTAAAACTCTAAGTATGTGACTAAGTTAGGTCACTAGGTCAAGATCAAGCTATAAAAGAGACAAAACAAGACATTCATTTATGTGTTGTTTAATTACGTGGATCTGTCAATTGTATACAAGTTTTTCTCTCTCTTGTCCAAGTATAAGCGAAAAAAAAATTCTAGATAAGTCAACCTCAAACACAGGAAACTTTTGGTTTCTTTTAATCATAAAGCGTAAATTGGTTTCATGCGGTATCTATACAATGTTGTTGTATTCATAGTATTATCTAACTTATATATTATTATGTACACTACATGTGATGTGAAAGAGAGGAATTGAGATGAATAATATATGTGCATTTGATTTCACTTTGTGTAAGGTGAGAATAAGGAAGGAATGTTCAATGTGATGTGGAACAAAAGGTAAATGGTTCATTGAGGCGATAAAAGAGGCATCTGCCAATTTCATAATTAAGACGACCATCCTTTTGGAGTTTTCTCCAGACTTGCTCGCCTTTCGAAATGCAAGTACTTAAAATGATTTCTATCTATTATGTTTGGTCGCATTATTTATAATTCATCTTATATTAACGCAAGTAGCCTCTCGGCGTCTTGTTGCTAATGTTTTGAGTAATAATGTCTAATATTTGATTCCTTCTCTCGAATGGCATTGAGTAAAAAGCACTAATTAAACAAGATAAGTAAATGAACATCCAGATTCTTTAAGAACTATTATAACTTGCATTAATCATAATTATAAAGAATGCGAGTAATTGAAAAATAAAGAGACGGAGAATGATAGTATAAAGTCATTGCATCTATAATTAAAATTTTAGGCCTCTCGATCATGAGGTTCAAAATATAAAAACAACACAAATAAATATTATAAATGGAAAACAATGGAAATGAATCAAGACTCAGAACACGATGATGTTTTGAGCTCTTCAGCTCCATTTATGCCTATTACAATACTGAGGGGAATGAGATTTAGATTCTTTATAACTCTCGCTCTAAGCTCTCACCTAAAGCACAAAGAAGCAAAGGTAGGGATGAAGTTGAACTTTTTTAATAGATTATCACACACTCGAAAATGAAAGATATAAGCTTGTATTTATAGGCGTGAACTGATGGTACATCACATGGTCTGATGCACCATTAATTTCTTGGCCTCTGAATCATTGCTATGAGGCCTCGAAGACGTCTTTTTGCCCTTTATATGTCAATTTCTCACCAACAATTCTTATCTTCTAGCAATTCATATCAGCTAGCATCATTGTTTTTCATGCTTGGTTTGGTTGATGCGAACATAGATCGGATGGTGTAACTTCTTCATTTCACTCATTTGCTTATTTTTGCTATAAACTTGCGTTATGACAATAAAAAATCATGATAAACAGGTGTTTACTCTTTGCTACTTGCATAATGCATTTATCATAGTCCAACCTATTTTATTATGCATTATCCTTCTTTATATAGCGTTTATGCTTCATTATTCTTATACAAAAGGCTATAATAACTTGTATTTCTACAAGCTCACAAAACACTAACAATTTAATTTGTAATTTGAAAAAGAGAGGATCGACAAAACAAAGAAAATTGGTTTGGATGCTTAAATCAATAAGAAAATAATATAATTGAAAAGAAGTTGGAAAGTAAAAATTACCTCATATGAAATCATTGTGGTGTATTTATAACAAATTTGATATAAGATTTATCTTTGTCCAATTAGGATTAAGGTTAGGATATAAGTTTACTAATACTAGATATGATATATTCTCTCAAGTTGAATTGGTCAAGGCGTGCAAAATGGAGAAGGTCAACCTCGGGCTCATCCTTGGCTAAGGAAATTGAACCCATATCATCATCTTTTTACGTCCAAATAGGTCATAGTTTAGCAATTACTAACTCAATCAAAGTTCTATTCTTCCTTTCAGCTTTTCCATTCATTTCAGGAGAATAAGGTACAAGCTTTTCGTGTATTATTCCTTTTGAGTTATAAAACTCATTAAAAGCAATTGAATCGTATTCAATTCCTCTATGACTATGAAGTCTCTTAATCCTTTTATCAAAAGCATTTCCAAAAATTCAATATCCCTTAGACCTTAATCCCACAAATGAAAGTGTGGGTAGAATCCCATCTTAAAATAAGATAATATTATATTTTTGCTTTTTAAATTTTTTTCATTAACATCTTTTCCTTGAGATGGACAGAGATTTAATGAAAAGAAAAAATAAATTAGAAAAAAAAACGGAAAAGGTGTACCTTTGTGAAACTTGAATCGGGTTACTGAGAAAACCCTAAGGTCACATGAAGAAGAAGATGAAGTCGAATGAAGTTTTTTGAGGTTGCAATGTCACAAACAGGAGGTTCTTGGAAGCTAAAGTTTTTTTTTTTTTTTTTTTTGAATTGAGGAAAGAGGTTTCTTTGAGGTTAAAGGTCATATGAGTACCTTATACAGTATGTGGCCTGTGGTTTAATTCCGTATAATTTTTCACCATAGAAATGCATGAAAGAGTTCAACTTCTTCATGTCATTGCTCATTCCCGGTCCTAAATCTCCTAGCAGAGAAATTTATGTGTACCTACAATCATTCTTAAGAACTGAAAAATCTATGGACATTTGGTGTCCGTACGTATGATTGTCTGACAGATCAATGTTTTCAGTTGTATACAGCCTTGTATTAGACAATTAATGAATTTCTAACATATGGCGATCTATTCGGTTGAAGTACAAAAGGATATTAGGCATGTCCCATTTGCATGGGGGGATAGATCATTTTTTGGAAAATGTGGAAAGATAGCATTCATGGAACATCGACAGTATCTTTCAAACAACCATGTTTGACGTAGAAGTAGGCTCCATAATGGAAAGGTAGAGCGTAAGCGACTTTCAGTTGTAATGAGTGACCAAGAAATATTGGAATAACTAGATTCT
The DNA here is from genome assembly GCA_037974545.1 of Cucumis variabilis. Taxonomy (NCBI): domain Eukaryota; kingdom Viridiplantae; phylum Streptophyta; class Magnoliopsida; order Cucurbitales; family Cucurbitaceae; genus Cucumis; species Cucumis variabilis. Next base: position 13,465,015 of record JBBPDI010000022.1, read on the forward strand.
TTAGAGTTTCAGTATTGAGTAAGCATCCTTCGTTAAAAGATAGAAAAAAGAAAAAGAGTTCTTAATTAGACTAAGAAAAGTATTTTTTTTATCTTCCTTATTGGTCAAGACTACTTATTCGTTATAAACTTGATGTAATGCACATTGAAAAGAATGTTTGTGACAACTTGGTTGATACGCTGTTGAATATTGAAGGAAAAATAAAAGATACCACAAATGCGTGGTTGGATTTACAAGATTTGAAAATAAGAAAGAATTTGCATTTGGTAGAAGTGGATAACCGATTGGTGAAACCACATGCGAGCTATACCTTGACTAGCAACGAGCAGATTGAGTTCTATAAGTTCTTGAAAGTAGTTAAGTTTCTCGATGGATTCATTTCTAATATTTCACAATGCGTGAATGCAAACGAGAAGAAAATATTAGGTCTCAAAACGCACGACTGTCATGTACTGCTACACCGACTTCTTCCAATTGGTGTTAGAGCATTTTTACCAAAATATGTGTACACTACAATTACTGAACTGTGCAATTTTTTTCGTGATTTGTGCACCAGGACAATAAGAATAAGTGATTTGTATAGATTGCAGTAAGATATTATAATTATATTGTACAAATTGGAAAGAATATTTTCTCCTGCTTTTTTCAGCGTCATGGTACACCTTGTAGTTCACTTGCCGTATGAAACGAAGGTTACTGGTTTTGTTTCTTACAATTGGATGTATCCCATTCAAAGAAGTCTCTGCACACTAAAATAGTATATTCGTAACAAAGCACATCTTGAGGGGTCTATTATAGAAGGATATCTTATGAACGAATCAAATACTTTCTATTCACGGTATCTAAAGGGGATTGAGACTCGATTCACTAAAGATGATTGAAATGACAATAGCATTGAAGAGGATGACGTCATTGGTGAGTTTGAAGTATTTGTTCAAAAGGCACGACCATTGGCATCACGTTTACGAAGTATATCACAAGAACAGAAACGACTCTTTCATTGGTATATCATCAGCAACATGGATGAAATAGTTGAGTATCGAAAGTACGCATTTCTATACCTTGATCAATTCACATATTCATTTGACAATATACATATTTTAGGGTTTTATATTTCGTCGACACACAAACTTACAATTGTGTACTTTAGGAAACACATGCTTTTGATACATCGTCAAGGTGAAACTTTTCTAATTTGCTTAAAAGACACCAACGACCATTTGTCGATTGGTTCAAAGCTCAGGTATTTTGAGTAAATGACTTCGAGAATTTCTACTTTATACATATAAGTACTGTTATGGTACACCAATTTCAGGTTATGGCAGAAATGCGTGACAATTCAAATATTTCTCAAGATTTATTTTCACTCATAATTGGATCATCACTTGATGTCCACTCTTATAGTGGATGCATTATCGATTGCGTACGATTTCATACGTTAGAGCGTGATTCCTGACGCACAATAAAAAATAGTAGAGTCATGGTAATCGGAAAGGCAGTGGAGGTAGTGTCAACAATAATTTTTACGGTGTTTTGGACTAAGTGTGACACGTTTAATATCCATTTAACGATGTGCTTGGCTATTCCAGTGTCGACGATTTGACACAGACAAAAAAAAATTCATAGGATGCACAAAGAATTAGGCTACAAATCAATACATACATCCCGTTTTTGGTTCGCTGAGGAACCCGTGATTCTTGCAACCCAGGCACATCAAGTGTTCTACCTTGAGGATCTTAAAAATGGTATCAATTGGAAAATTGTTCAAGTGGTACAAACTAAACACCTATGGAACGTGCCAAAAGTGGAAGATATCGAGAATGATCAACTTAATGTACTAAAAATCATCATTGAACATCATATGGATGAACACGTCATTGAGGATGACACTCTGTGTAAGACTAAAGTTGATTCTATCATAGTGAAAAGACCAAATATTCCTCATGTCGTGAAAGATTTCATAAACGATGAAGATGACGAACAAATCATCACATCAAAGTGGGTCAAGTGATGATGAATAACAATGTTTTTTTTACGTATACAAATATTTAGTCATTTTTCTATACATTAATTACGTTGTGATACTCACATTTGTTTAATGTTTGTTGATTTTTTATGTCTGCAAAAATGCAGTCTAACTTTTCGAGTCATACACATGAGGAAGACTATTTCTTTAACATAAACACGTTAGGTAACACGGGTGATTCGTCGTCAGTAGGTGACACTTCAGGTTCTTAATAACCAGTATATTTAATACAATTCCTCTTAACTGATCATGTCTTAAAGTTATGCTTATTGTACCTAATAACAATCGTTTTCAATAGATGTCTCTCATCCACTCCCACTCCACTACGAGGAGAGTATGACGACATTATCAAAACATAGATGTTGAGCGATACGTACAGCAGAATGGTAGAAAATTCATTTTAATCCCTCCTAGAGGGGACAAACCTGTCTCGGCACACGCCCCTTGTTTTAATTGCACGATCGGTGTGTTGACACGAGACATCTTTCCTATTCAGGCCCTAAAGTGGGCAAATGTACCATCAGAGTGCATCGAAGTTGTCAAGGGCGGCCTAACGGTATGTCTAAAAGTTCGTAAACATTTATATATTTTTCTATTCCCTATAAAAGCTATACTAACTTGAAACCTATTTCTTTTAGCAATTTTTCGTGTTTGATCTAAACGATCTCACACTTAATCGATTTGTTGATCATCAAATGCTCACCGTGTGGAAGAAATTCAGAGCAAGTAACCATCACCATTTTAAGAAATTTAGCGACCCTGAACAAGCACGGACAAATCCACCCCCGAGATTGGTCAATTGGTTGGAAGATTGGCACTTTCTCTGTGACCACTACATCACTCGACAGTTTCAGGTAATTTATATACTTTTATGTTGAAATCAATTAACATTTATTTATTTTATTTATTTGAAAGTATAACATTTTGATCATCCTCGTTTTTGGAATATAAGAGCAATCAAATATGTGCAAGGTTGTTAGGGCACGATAACCTTACAACCACAGGAGCAACACAAAATCATTTCTCAGAGACAAATAGAGCTTACTGAACTATATGGTCCTCCGATAGACCGTGTCAATTTAATCAGAAAAACGCACGCCAGTAGTAGTGGCGAGTTCATTTCACCAGCAATAGAGGACGCTTTTGTAAGTTTTAGAAAACTTAATATTTGGTTATACTTTTAATTCTATGTTTTTAAGTCTGATCACCTCTCAAACTTACAAGCTTCTATTGTGCAGAATCAAATGGTGGAACTTCAGTCTCAGCCCGTCCTAGAGGGTTCTCAATCACTAACTGAGGACGAGATATGCGAGACAGTTTTGGGTATACGATCGAACTACTCAAAAGGTCTTAGTTGGAGCTTAAAACACAAGTCTAGGACTACCGATTCATCTTCTTCCTCCAATATGTATGACTACCAGGCACACATAGCGGAGATTAGCGAACTAAGGGCAAGCCTTGAAAACACTAGCCGAATGCTCCAAAAACAGCGTCTGAGGGAGGAGGAGCAAGATTGACAAATGGAGGAGAGAGATCGACAAATGGCGGACCATGCAAGAAAAATGGAGAAGATGCTCGAGGAGATGAGTCGGGCACAAAGAGGTCCGTGATCCACATTTTTTAATATTTAATTTGTTTAATTTTGCATATGTGATATTCTAACTATACTTTTATGTCATTTCTAGGTTTGACGTTTGTACCTACAGTGCACTAGAGCATTAGATTTTGAAGTTTCTTTTATGTAATTGTTATTTTGTATTGAACATATTCCATGTATCATTTTGTAACGAATGAAAATATTTTCATTTCAATCATTTTACTATAAATTTTACTACGTCGGGACTTAGTTAAAATAAATAATAATAAAATAATAGAAAACAATAAAAAAATAAAAAAATAAAAAAATGATAAAATAAATATAATAAAAATAATAATAAACCACATTCCCCTACACAGACGTCGCAGAAACCTTTGGTGACACGACGTTGTAGAAGGCTACCGCTGCATCTATGTCACAAAAGGTTTCTACGACGTCACGCTGCGGAAGGCTTCCCGGTGTCCCGTTGCCAAAGCATTCTGCGACTTTGCGTCACAATAGTCTTATAAGACGCACTAATGCGTGCGTTGGGAAAATTTTTCCCATCGTTGACACGATATGCATCTCGAAAATTATCTCCGACGGGCTTTTCATGGCGTGCTTGTCGACGTCACGGTAACCTTCTGCAACGTTGATGAGGGTTTTTGGCGACGTTTTGCTGCATTTGTAAAGACCCTATTTCTTGTAGTGTATGCTTTGTTTTAGATAACAAATTATTAGGATTGAGTTAAAAAAATGATAATTTTCATAAATATAAAAAATCGGCAAAATATTTAGGGTGCATTTGTAGGAGGGAATGAGTTATGGGAGAAAAAGATTATGATAATCCAGGATTATCATAATCCTAGTGTTAATATGTGTTTGGGGTTAGGGTTACTATTGATAGTGTTATGGTAATATATATTTGGGAGAAGGAATATGAATGGTAGTGTTATGATAATATGTGTTTGGGGGAAGGGTTATAATTGTGGTGTTATTATAATATGTGTTTGGGGGAAGGATTATGAGTGTAGTATTATGATAAGATGAAGTAGGGAAATTTGTAGGGTTACGAAAAAGTGAAGTAGGGAAATTTGTACGGTTATGAACTGATGAAGTAGGACAGTTTGTAGGGTTATTTAACCCTAATCCTAAAAAATGGAAACCCATGGCCCAAACAGGTTTGGACCATAACCCTTTTCCTAATCCCCACCCCAAACACACCCTTACGGTTTATGTAACAAAATGAAAAAGCCTATTAAGCTCGCCATTTTTTTTAATATTCAAGGTTTGCCTTTCCTTTTTATCGTCTTTCGTCCCCTCTTCCTTTTTGCGATTTTTTTCTTCTTTCCATCGTCTTTTTCTCTTCTTCCTCTGTAATTTTTCTTTTATTTTTTTCAAACTGTTATTTGGTTGTTTACATCGTGTAATAAATATAAAATATCGTGAAAAAAATTCTTGGGATATTGGATAGCCAAATCGTGTAAAAAAGTAGTCAGATTTACATGATCGTGTACCAAAAAATCTTGAAAATAAATCGTTTAGATTTAACAATCAACTATAAATGATCTTTTACCAAATATATTACGCACGTTGGGTACCAACTAATCACTTGTCATTTTGGGTATTTTCTATTGTTGGTCTGTGAGCTTTTTTCATTTTCAAAATTGTTCTATAAGGTATACATATTTTACCGCTTTGTTATATTTTTTTAAAAGATTTCAATAAAAAATTATATTTTAAATTAAGAAGGACCAAAGTGAAAAATTTGTGTGAAAAGAAAAAAATTGACAAACTATTTACACTTCATGGAACAAAACCACTAAAAGAAGAAAAAAAAACTTTACACTTAGATTTTCTATGAAGGGTAAATATTTGAGGCTTTTGCAAATATAGTAAAAAAATTATGATAATAAGACTAATGTCACTACATTTTCTAAATTTTAAAAGTAACAAATTTAAAAACTTATAACCATTTGATAGTCATTTGATTGTTGTCTGATATAAATAATTTTGTTATATTAGCAATATGCAAAAAATAGATGTCATTGGCTATTTTTTTCTAAATGTTTTTGCCATGTGATGCAATTTTCCTAAATATTTTGTCAAAAATTCTATTTTTTTATAATTTTTCTTTTTAAATTAAAAATAACATTTTTAGCACTTAAATTTTAAGTTTTAATTAGATTTCAAAACTTTACAATTTTATCTTATAGGTGGTTGGAATCATAGATAACTATACCTATTAAATTTCATAATTTTTTCATCAATATCAATTCATTTTAAAATTTTACTTTATAATTATTTTCAATTAATTAACCTACATAAAAAAGTTAAAGTGAATATTTAGTGAAAATAGAAGTGAAAAAAGTGAAAATTTTAATACCTAAAGTTTAAATGAAAAAAAAAAATCAAAGTTAAAATCAAATTATAATACTTTAAAATTTAGGATGAAAATCGAAGTAAAATGTTGCATAAAAAAATATATTAACTTGAAATTTAAAGGGAAAATATAAACTAAATCCAAACCTTTGGTGAAAAATATAATTTTAAAGAATAAAAGTTAGCTATGGGATGACTTTTATTAAAAACCTAATAAATATAGTGTATTTATTATCAAAAAGAAAAAAAAAATCAAAACACAACTTCTAGTTCCCAAAGATTATAATTTGCTATCGAGATTTCAAATTTATGGATATGTTGATAAAATATGATATCGACGTATATTTTTAAAAGTACAAAATTTAATAAATTAATTTCAATTAATAATTATGTGCTTTTTATACTTCAAACACAATTATTATATTCCAAACTAAAATAATTTACATCCTAAATTCAAATCATTATAATTCAACTACAATAATTTAATATTATAATAGCAAACTCTTTATTTCAAACACCTCATTTATATATTTATAAACACAAAAAAGTATATTTGAAAATTGAAGTTGAGAAAAAGAAAATTATAAACCAAAGAGCAAAAGATTGTGTAAAAATTGAAAAGAAAGAGACTACAACATAAGTTTTTAATTATTTCCATGTATGTATTTAGATTGGTTTACATTAACCAACACGAATTTTCAATTAAATTTTATCGAAAGAGTTTCATAAAATCTCATTACAAATTAAGAATATTATCAAATCAGAAAACTAAACCTAAATTTTTTTATCCATAGATTTAGCAACAAAAACCTATATTAATAATCTCACCTCGAAGGAATGAAAATATTTCACAACATTATACATTATACATGAATTACTCATTGTCATAAACTAAGATGAAACACTATGCATATAAAATCACAATCCTCTAATTAATAATTAATACTCATATATTATCATTATTATCAGTACCATGTTCTAAGATTGCGAGAAGTGCTTTCTTAATACCTTCATCGGTAGAATATCCATGGCCAGAAGGAACTCTAAAAACCAAATCTTGCAATGTAAGATCCTTCAAATTCCACATACTCCCATGTTCAACCTTCAACTCCAAATCTCTAAGCGCTTCCATTAATTTGGCCACAGCATAACTCAAATTCTTACTCTCAACTCTAATAACAGCCCGATCTCCGCCAATAATCTTCACATCGACCTCAATTCCCCTCTCTCGCCGATCT